>PVHP010017766.1:0-34079 GCA_004024765.1 Zapus hudsonius | reverse complement strand
ACTCAGTACTGGAGGGTACTGTACTGCTGGGGGTGATGGTACTCAGTACTGGAGGGTACTGTACTGCTGGGGGTGATGGTACTCAGTACTGGAGGGTACTGTACTGCTGGGGGTGATGGTACTCAGTACTGGAGGGTACTGTACTGCTGGGAGTGATGGTACTCAGTACTGGAGGGTACTGTACTGCTGGGGGTGATGGTACTCAGTACTGGAGGGTACTGTACTCAGTACTGGCAAGGCAGAGATAAGAGACCCTCTACAGTCTGCTGGTCATCCAGTCTATCCTATCTGGTAAGCTTCAAGGCAAGGAGAGAAAAGAGGTCAATGGTATACCTGAGGAGCACCTGAAGCTGGGTACACATGTACCAGCACACACACAGGGTTGTGGAATGTTCTGGCATCTCCCTCACAGATCAGCAGGGCAGGATGATGGAGAGAGTTCAAGGCCAGTCTAAGACTAACAGGGAGTTCAAGGCTAACCTTGGATGGATAGTGAGCTCCTTGTATGCCTCTCTGAACATCCTGGAGGTCTATCTGGGGAGCCCTTCGGTGCCACTGACAAGGGGGGGTGCTCATCCTGGGAGAGTCAGGGGTACGGCTTCCCGGATAAGCCACGCAAAAGAAGGGCTGTGGAAGGGTCAGCGGAAGTTTCCCCACTTCAAATCTCTTCCTGTTTCCTTCTGCCCCCCTGCTCACCAGGCAGCCTCGACTCAGAGTGCTGTGCCTAATCTGGATGGAATTTCCTCCTCCACCCACCTGGCATGCTCCCCACAGCCCTGAACACTCCTGACCTGGGCTCATGCTTCCACCCCATAGGTTGCTGCTGCTTTAAGCTATCCTGTCACTTGTCGTTTGGGAACAGTAGTCAGGAGAGGCTCCTGTCCAGCCGGGGATGAAGAGGAACAGGTCATGGCCACAGGTGGACAAAAGCCTGCAGATATCCAGATACCCAACATACAAGCCTTGCCTCGGTTCCCCTTTACTGCTTACTACAAACCTGGGGTGGCCAAGGAACCCAGCAACATGGACCTCAATAAACGAACAACACTCTCAACTACCACTTGGAGATGAAGGGTGAGAGAGCAAGAGGCTGGGAATTGCTTTCCAAAGAACCATGTGATTAGACTATCTACTACTGGGGCCATAGATGTTGCGAAGCATTGGGTTCTAATGATGCTCACCCCGTTTGGTTGGGTTTTTAAAAAGAATATTAATTTACTTGAGAGAGAGAGAGAGGATGGGTCTGCTAGAGCCTCTTATCACTGCAAACAGGTGTATATGCCACTTAATTTACGGCTTTATGGAGGTGCCAAGCAAGTGCTGAGCCATCTCTCCAGCCTTGTTTGGTTTTTCGGAGATAAGAGTCTCCCTAGGTAATCCAGATTGGCTTATAGCTCACTATGTACCCCCCACCCCAGGCTAGCCTTGAACTTACTGTGTAGCCCAGGTTGGCCCTTCACTCTGAAGCCCTGGCTGTCCTGTCTCAGTTCCCAAGTGCTGGGATTCCACGCAGGTAAGAGCATACATTCCAGCCCAGGGATCATTTCACACGGCTGCAGGGATGCACACAACCCGATCAGAGCCTCCAACAAGCAACCATTTGACCACTGTATGCCATACCGGGAAATTTTGTCTTCTCCCCGACCTCTCCTTCAAATGCTGGGTCAGCACCTACAGTTTGAAAAATGTCCCACATTAAAGTGGCAATGGGAAGTGACAGGATCTCATGAAAAAAAAAAAAAGCAACTTCAACATTATGACCATGAACATTAATTAGCAAAGTTGGTTCTCTGCACTCAGGACCACGAAACTAAGAAGTTCAGCAAGCTGAGGTTTGGATGGGACTGGATTCCACAAGCTGGCCCACACTTCCTAGGACAGAAAAACTGGACAAAGCAGGCTGACTCAACACTCCCATTTAGCAGTTAGAAGATCAAAGAGAAAAAAAAAGCATGCCTTTCCAAAATCAAGACAACTTTTTCTTTCAAAGGTATGATTTTACACAGATATGAAGTTTCAAGTAACAGGGAAGGCCAGGTGGAGTCCTGGGTTCAATGGTGGCAGAATGCTAGAATGTTCCACAATACCCATTTTACCTACCATAAAACTAAGGCAGGAAGCAAGGGAGAAGCAGGTCTGGCAGCCCAACCCAGGTCTCCTGACTCAATCAAGATATTTCAGAGGTGCTAAGGATCTCTTGCTCAGTGTTGCAAAAGCCTGCCCACCCAAGTTCAGTTACCCAGGACCCACATAAAGTTGAATGCACAAAGTGGCACATGCATCTAGAGTTCACCTGCAGTGGCAAGAAGCCCTGATATGCCCATATGCCCATATTCATTCTCTGTTTCTTTCTCCCCATCTCTGGGGAGAGAAGGGACAGGGTACCACATACGCAACAACCCTACAAGGTAAGTCTTGGGTTAATATCCCACCCTTCAAGGAAGGGACCTGAGCTGGGAGAGTTATCTGTTCACAAATTTTAAAAAAATTAATAGATATTTAAGAGGAACACAGCTGTGGTCTCCCAAGTGAAGGATCTCTGATGTATGGATGTGTCCCTTGTCACCTCATGCCCAGTCTGTACCTATGTGAGTCTGGACAGACTGTGACACTCAGTTGGTTTCTCCTTGAGGTCACACAACTTTTACCTGTGCCAAATAACTTTCTCGGAGCCTTTTGTCTCAGCTGAAAACTAGAAAGAAAAATCCTTCAAACTCCAAAGGGAAAAGAGGAGACACTGACAACCAGGAAGAGCAGTGCCTCTGACAGCCGCCTTCTCGAACTGGTCAGAATCCCACAGCCAAGAGCAGGCAAGTCCCATAAGGCGGATGACTTGTAGCGGTCAGGACAGCTGCCTCCACCAAACACACCCCTTACTCACCCACAAGTGGAAATTGCTTCGGTTTTGTAATACTAAGTACACGGATGAAGTCTAAATCCAAAGCTACCAACTTCTAAGGGGAAGAAGCAGCAGCGATGGGCAAACTAAGAGCAAACACAGCTCACAACATAAACACGGGAGACGATGCCTTGAGTGTCAAAGAAATCAAACATGAGAACTGATTTAGCCCAAGATAACCTGGAACTCACAATAATCCTATCTCAGCCACAGGGATTATAGACCGTGAAAGATCACACCCAGTTAGAGCTATTTCTAACCAGAGAGAGGTGTGGAACCAGAAGGCCTAGCAAAGAGGGTTGGGCCTCCGAAGTGGTAGGTTCCTAGCATGAAATGTCGCCTCCAGGACACAGTGGCTCTGCAGCCTCCTCCCAAAGGACCTGAGACAATTGCTTCAAACCCAGGAAATGTCATTACATCGGAGAGGTTCTTTCCTAAGCCAATGCCACCTGGAGAAGCTTGAAATTCTAGGAGACAAGGTTTCTCCCATTCCCTGGGCAACAGCAAGGGGCAAGGATCATTCCTCTAATTCCCCACTGGGACACTGGAGGGACAGAAGGAGTGATGACTCAGGCCTGCCGCGCACTGGAAGATAGGCCTCGCCTTACTACCAATGCCTGTGTCTGTTCTCACTGGACTTAGCCGTTCCAGCCATGATGCCAGCCCTGAGAAAACCCTGAGTCAGATGGTCACACCTGCTTCACACAGGTGGAGCCAGCATCCACAGCCTGGGTGGGCACTTGCCTTCAAAATCACTGCCACCTAGAGAGGTCCTTAAGTTCCCCAAAGCACTTGGCAGCCAGAGAATTCTGGGTGGCTAAGAGGATCAAGGTGAATGCATCCATTCGCCTCCTAGTGCCTCAGTTTCTTCATCAGTTAACACCCCCCCCCAGGAGTGTTTCATACAAGAGATGAGTTATGTGTAGAAAGGTACAATGTCAGTCAGTTACTGGAGGATCACTTCTTGGACCTCTCCGAGTCCTGAACAGGTAGCTCAGTCTAACAGACAAATCTCACCTCTAAAGCGGCCTCTTGACAGAAATGAATGTAAAACTCCCTGGGGGAGGTGCCCAGGTCAACTGAGTCCCTATTACACAACCCTTAGCAGTATGGTACAAGCTCCCCAGCCTGCCAGCCTGCCTGCCTGCGTCCACCACGCAGCAAGCAAAAGGCGGCAAATGTCACTCACTGTGGGTCCCTCTGCCTCCCAGTTGCTCAGCAGCCTGAACTCCAGGAAAAGGAACTAGGGAGTCAAGGGTGGCGATAAGTGCGCGCCCGATCCAGTAACCCCAAAAGAGCCAGCAGAACCCCAGCCATCTCCCGACCCTCCCCAAACAGCCCTGGGAGGGAGGGAGCAGCAGATACGCGCAGGGGCCAGAGGGCGTGCGTGGCCGGGAGCGGGCCAAGTTTACCGCGATCGCCCGCAGAGCCCGCGCACGTGTGGGCAGAGCCTCGGCGCGCAAAGCTGCGGCCACGGAGGACCTCGCCGAGCGCGGCCGGGACTGGACACATTGCTCCGGGACGCGGCGCACAGCGTCCACTCGCAGGGAGACCTCAGCATGTCCCCAGGTCCCCAGACGCGGGTCTCCCCGGGGATCGAGGGGGTGTGATGGACAGCGTGGTTTCGGTGCTGCCCCCACCCCAGGCTGGTGGAGCGTGGAGATGCAAACGCACGCGCGCGCGTGCTTCCTTCCCACGGACTCTCCCCGCCCGCCCGCGCGCGCGAGTGCGTGCGTGCGCCTCACCTTCACCGAATCCACCGGGAACATGATCGAATGCTCCAGGATCCCAGCCATCGCTCCGGCTGTCATGTGGGTGGACACGGAGGCGCTGGTCGGCAGGTTCTCGTAGTCCTCCGACCCGGCGTCCTTGCAGACGCCGCCGCCATCGCCGCGGCAGTCCCCATCCATCCTCCGCCCCACGCCGCCGCGGCGGAGCTCCATCCGCCGGCCCCGCGGGGCGCGCGCGCGCGGGGGAGGCTGCGGGAGGTGGGCGCGGAGGGGGAGGGGGCGGAAAACTTCACTTCTTAAAGTGGGCACCTCCTCCCCGGGGCAGCGGCGGCTGACGCCATGGCGGGCAGAGGTGGAGCCCGGCGGCACCCCCCGGTACACCAATCGCTGGAGAAGAAGAAACCGGCAGCGGACGTGCCATTGGTGCGCGCGGCGACGGGCACCCGCCTCCCTTGTGACGCCACCGCCCGGTGCACATTTCCAAGCAACCGGAGTGGGGGGGCGGTGAGAGCAAGCTTTGGGGTGTCCCGGGGAGTTGTGCTATCCAAGGGATCCAAAGGGGGTGCCGATCCACCAGGGACAGGTCAGAGGGACGGTCCCTCGCGAGGGTCAGCAGGAGGGTAATGCCCACAGCTGGAAGAAGGGCAGGAGAGGTCGACCCCCCAAAACCCGTGGTTTTGCCAACAGTATTCCGTAGACTGAGGGGGGTCCCGGGGATGTCATTGTGAAGCAAGGTGGTAGGACATGGGGGTGGTCGTGAGAAAAGGATTCTAAAATTGAAGACACCTCGACATCAGTGAGCGCCCCACCAGGGCCCAAACCTGGGGTTGTACAGTTAAAACTCAAGGTCCCATTCAAGTGGGTTTTGCTGGGGAGAATCTCATTAATTCAAAATTGTCTCTCTGCTGCAAACACAATGAAGGGTTAAGTGTTTTCCTCTTCCATTTCTCCCAAGTCCCCCCCCCCCCCAACCTGGTTTGTCCAGAAGAAGCAGAGCTCTCTAGGGGACATTTTGGATTTGTAAGATCCTTGGAGAGCTGGTGTCACTGGAAGAATGGCGGTTAAAACTTCACAACGGGGGCCTGGAGAGATGGCTCAGCGGTTAAGGTATTTATTTGCCTGTAATGCCTTAACGACCTGGGTTCAAGTCCCCAGTGCCAGTTGCACAAAGTGGTGCATGCATCTGGAGTTGCTTTGCGGTGACTGGAGGCCCTGGTGCTCTCTCTCTCTCTCTCTCTCTCTCTCTCTCTCTCTCTCTCTCTCTCTCTCTCTCTCTCTCTCTCCTCTCTCTCTCTCTCCCCTTGCAAATAAATAAAGAGGAGTGTACTTTTTAAAAATTACAACCAAGTCATCCTGTCTTCGAAGACTCTGGCCTCAACGCTTAAAGTCATACTAGGCTGGCTTCCTCAATAAATTGAAATCCACAGTGCTGTATTGTAACTTGATTTTGACTTGCTTCATCTGAGAGAAAGAGAAATCAAAAAGTAGGGGCTGGTGTCTGTTTATAGGCGGCTCCGCATACTCACACATGTTCCAGGGCTGAGGTCCAGTGGGGTTGATCTACAGCACCCAGCCCCTGGGCCTTATCAAAACAAGCTTCTGAGCAGAAAGGCTGGGCAATGAGATATGCAAGGGAGGGAGAGACCCTAAAGATACTGAGCCTGCCAAGGTTCAGGTTACCACATCCCAGGGAGCACTTAGGGATCTGAGATATAAGGATGTGTGCATCAGTAGAGATCAACTAAGGTGTCAAGGCCAAGGGCACCCTCTTCCCATTTGGGGTAGCTGTCCATAGTAGCTAAGGGTGTGCATGATAGCTCAGTGTTTTTAAAAAAGTCTCCAGAAACATTCAACTCTTTTTTTTTTTTTTTGAGGTAGGGTCTCACTCTAGCCCAGGCTGACCTAGAATTCACTATGTAGTCTCAGGGTGGCCTCAAACTCATGGCAATCCTCCTACCTCTGCCTCCTGAGTGCTGGGGTTAAAGGTGTGTGCCACCACACTGGGCTTCAACTTTGGTCAAAGCTACTGTTTAAGAAATATTGATCAGAAGTTATTGATCCTCCTAGGGTGTATCCCCTCAGGAGGCTGAGGCAGGATGATTCAACTACCACTAGTATGAGGCCACTACACAATGAGTCCCAGGCCAGCCTAGGCCACATGTGAAACTCTTGTTACAAGAAAAAAAAAAAAGGAGGGGGGGAGACGTTACTGAACTCAAAAATGGTTGCCTTCTAACCAATACAAAGCCCTTTTCCGCTTCCCAACTTGCAATACAACTAGAAGCAAATTAAATGGTCACCCCAAGAGGAATAGAAAGTTCTGACCTGTTTGAGCAGAGTACTATGCAGCCATTAATGACTATGGTTCTATTATGCAATCACAGAGGAAATGATTCATGCAACGCCAAGTGAAAAAGCAAAACAAAATTGTGTCGCCGCTTACACCCCCCCCAATGATGTAAAGATGCACAGGGGAAAAAAAGAGATGGCTTGGAATGGTGACAGAGGAGTACAGGCAGCTACTTCAACTCTTATTTTTCAGATTTCAATTAATACTTGCACTCTTTCTATGACGTAAAAATAAAAGCAATGAGTCATGCTTTTGAAAATACATCTACCACTTTCTAACGGGTGGGAAGCCCTCTGAACTTTGCAAGTTGCAAGAGTAACTGGTGGAAAGAATTCAACTTAGATTCTTGGAAATAAAATACGGGAAAAAAATTTTTTAAAAAGAGATTCTTGCCAGGCGTGGTGGCACACGCCTTTAATCCCAGCACTCAGGAGGAAGAGGTAGGAGGATCACCATGAGTTCGAGGCCACCCTGAGATTACATCGTGAATTCCAGGTCAGCCTGGGCTAGAATGAGACCCTACCTCGAAAAAAAAAAAGAGAGAGAGAGAGAGATTCTTAACAAATGTGCATATGCCTATAAGACATAAAGTTGTTTTTAATTTCATAAAAGTAAGTCAGCCCTATATGGAATATTTGCTATAAGTATACAGTATTATTTTTCTCTATACATGTCATATTTTGGGCACCCCTTGGTGTATTCCAGTGGCCCAAACATTTAAAGTTTACGCATTTCTTTTTTTTTAATATTTTCTTTATTCATTTTCAAGCAGAGAGATACAGAGAGAGAGAGAGAGAGAGAGAGAGAGAGAGAGAGAGAGAGAGCACCAGGACCACCACCGTGTGGGTCTGGCATATTTGGGTACTGGGAATTGAACCTGGGGCCTTAGGCACTAGAGGCAAGTGCCTTAACTGCTGAGCCATCTCTCCAGCCCCAAAGTTTCTGCATTTCTTAGATGCCCTTGTAGCCAGGGATCTGGGTGTGCATGAGGGTCTGGATCTGGAAGGCTGTCTGTCCATTCCTTTGAGGTTTTTCCTGCTAAGGGAAGGCCACAGACACTTGGGACAGGAACAGCTGGGAAGGACAGTGATTTTCTTTCAGCGACTGCACTGCAGCGTTTGGTCACCAGGTTCATTGCTGTTGAGAGAGGTGTTGGTGACAGTGAGGTGGCAACATTAATGATGGTGGCTTCAGAGCCCTGTCCCTATAGCTTCAGTTAGCAGCTTTCTGATTTCTCACTTTTGAGAGCCTGGCAGGTTCCCTTGGGAAGTCAAGTTGGCTGTGTGCATCTATCAGTTCTGTTCCCCAATCCCTCCCACAATATCCTGCATAGCAGCAGAAGGGCCTAACAGTGGACGAGCCACCCTGGGGAACACAGCAGCCCGATCTTCCCCTTTGAAGAGGCCATTGAGCACCTCAGACACCAAACCTCAAAGCTTTTGACAGCACCCAGCCATTGAGAGAGCCCTGGGGACTGAAAGCCCAGGCGATCAGAGAAACCACTGCTTTGTGGATTCTCTCCCAGGCCAGGAGACATTGAACTTGCTGGTTCTCTTGCAGTCTTGCATAATGTTACTTGACGGTTGAAGTCCTGAGATGTCACCGTCACTGTCTGCCAAGCTCAGCTCAGAAAGAGGAAGCTGGTACACATGTCCGATGTGCAGCAGTGGCTAATCTGGCTCCAGGGAGCCATGCAAGCCCTGAATCCGCCATTTGCTGCTTCTGGAGCTTTGGCCCACTTGACTGATCTGCTTCCTTCCCTGTAGGTCACTGTCATGGATACTTAACCACATGCTGAGTGAGAGACAGAAATAGATCAGAAATGAAAGCGTCCACCTACTGGTTCATTTTAACTCATGTATATATGTTGGGAAGACTTGAGGGCCTCTGGATACAGTTCCTCTTACACATGGCTGGCCCTGAAATCCCAGCAGCCTTTGCTTTCTTGAGGATGACTCGGTTTCTGAAATCTCTGTCTATGACTCATACTTTAGGGATAAGCCCCCCACCAAGGCAGAAGAAAAAATGAAGACAAGAACTCACAGGAAGCCCAGGTCAAATGAAAAAGTGGGAGAGAGCTATGGGGCACCAAGCACAGAGCTGTCTCTGTTTAGCAGACTTACTGGACAGAACGTGATGGATGACAGACAGGGATCAGGGCCTCAGGCTCCATTAGCAGGCTGAGGAAGTGTTAACCTACCTGCTGTACCTCCAAAGAGCCTTCCCCAGACCTCGCTTCCCAAATCCACTGGTCGTTACCCTGTGATGACAACCAAGCCTTAATGCTATAGGACAATCTTCTCACTCCTCTCCTGGACACCTACTCCATCATGCGTGACCTGAAGATACCAGGTCCCCCCCATGGCGGGGCGGGCACTGTTTCTGCACTGCTGTGGCCTTCTCTCATTCTAGAACACCCCCGCTAGCAGGTGTCTCAAAGCCTGGAGTGGCCAGAGGATGCTGGGGCCCAGGGAAGGCAATGTCTTGGGTGCGTTGTGGCTGGAACCTGTCAGATTGTGTTCTTTTGTGTGGTGGACATGGATCATGCATTGGCCACCTACCACATCAAGGGATACCGATAATGTCTCCCTCTCTTGGTCTCTTTCCACAAACATACTCAAAGCCTCCTTTCTCTAATAAAATCCCCCTTCCCTGTTCACCTTGAAGCACTGAGGATTTCTCTCCTCCATCCCGAAGCCCTTCAACGTGTTGCCTGCCGGGCTTCCTCCTGAAGACATGCTGTATAAATCTTGGCTTGGTGGCTTTTAACACCTGCAATTTTCTAGACTTTCACTCCTGCAGAGGTCATCGATGACCTCAGTATCCAGGCAACCCCTTCCCCAAGCTCCCAGCATGCATTTCTGGCAGCTTTGGAATTCCTCCCAAGCTACAACTCTTTCATCCTGCCAGTCTGCCTTCTTCATCCCTCCTTCCTATCTCTGCGTGGGACCCTCCATTCCTTCTCTTCCCTGTGGGTTCTCTTGCCTACCTCCCAGTCACCAAACCCAGCTCGGTTTTGCATCCTGCCCCATTTCTGTGTTCCAGTCCTGGTTTTCACATGCCTCCTGGACAATGTCACCTGAATATTCTGCGTCCGTATGTGTCTTTCCCTATGAGTCTCTCTGTCTGTCCAGACTGCCCTCTTCTTACAAGGATGCCTGTCATATTGGACTTCGGGTCTAGTCCAGTATGACCTCCTCTGAACTTGATTGTAGCCACAAGGACCCAATTTCCAAATAAGGTCGCAATCTGCGTTGGCATGCATGAGGGGGGGGGGGGGTGACAGTGCCATGGAGGCAAGAGCTCCAAGGGCCTGGGTTCCAATCCTGACTCATATGCCATTATCTGTGAAATGCTGACCTGCCTTTCTGACTTAAAATTGAAGTCATGATGTTGCTTAACAATCCCAAAACTTCGCTGGGCCCGGTGGCGCACGCCTTTAATCCCAGCACTCAGGAGGCAGAGGTAGGAGGATCGCCATGAGTTCAAGGCCACCCTGAGACTAAATAGTGAATTCCAGGTCAGCCTGGACTAGAGTGAGACCCTACCTCGAAAAAAAAAAAAATCAAAAACACAATCCCCAAACTTCTTTTCAGTACTAAGGATTGAAACAGGGTCTCGTGTATACTAGATAAGTGGGGTTTTTTTTGTTTTTTGTTTTGGTTTGGTTTGGTTTTTTGAGGGAGGATCTCGCTCTAGACCAGGCTGACCTGGAATTCACTATGTAGTCTCAGGGTGGCCTTGAACTCACGGCGATCCTCTTACCTCTGCCTCCGGAGTGCTGACCACCATGACTGGCTAGGCAAGTCTTTTTACCACTGAACTACATTCCCAGCTCTCTCTTCACTTTTTTAGACAGAGGTTCACGAAGTTGCTCAGGGTGGCCTTGAACTCACTCTGCAGCCCAGGCAGGCCTTGAATCTTTGACCCTCCTGCTTCAGCCTCCTTGCTGACCAGGCCGGCTCCCTCGAGTGTCATCCTCCCTGTATATTGCCTCATTTTGACCATCCAACTAGTTAGGGAGCTTAGTTCTCCTGATACTATTTTTCTACGTCTCACGTCTTAGTTGTTACACGTGTGTCTTGGCCTCTGCAAGAGCCTCGGTGACTATAGAATTTATCATACAAACTGGGACATTTTTTGAGAGATAAAAAAATGGCATAGTTAATAATTACTTCAGGACAGGAGGGATAAACTGAGACTATCCTGGGAAAGCCAGGAAATAGGGTCGCCCTAATTCTAACCATCACCCTAATTCTGTGAGCTTTTTCTCTCCTTATATTCTCTTCGATGGGAAGACATGCTGTGTTAGCACCTGTCAAAATGACACACACAGCATGCGGCTCCCAGGAGCCTCTCTGACCCTCAGAAGTGAAATGAACCCTGGGATATCTCCCTGCCTGGCTCACCGCCCTCCTGCCCTTTCACTCTGCAGCGTGCTTCTGGTAAACTTGTCTTACCACTTCCATTACGTCCTCCCCTCCTCACTGACATACACCATATAAGCCGTCAAGAAGTATTCAGAAAGCAGAAAGTTTCTAAGGTTAAAAAGTTCCACATTCTGGTATAACAGGCTTCAAGCCTCGCAGGCATCTCTCCTTTCCAGAGGGGACTGGGGACACTGTAACTCAGGCCAGGAGACTCTAAACACAATTTGTGGAGAAGCAAGAAAGCGGTGAGGAATTTTCTTCCAAAGTGTGTATCACACCTGATAATTAAGATAAGATGGAGTTAAAACACGGGGGGATGTGAACGAAACCTAGAATATCATATATTCTATAGGCCAACCCAAATGACCCAAAGTAGAGGAACTTGTCAATAATGATGCAAAAAGTTGTTGGTGGCAGAGTTAGGATCAAACTCACATGGGAATTCCAAGTGTTTGGCACATTCACCTTTGTGGTTGCTGTTTCTTTGTTGCCTAGGCTGGCCTGGAATTGGGTTTAGTCTCCTCCTTGGGCCTCCCAAGTGCAGGGAGCACAGGCATGACCACACCCCACTGGCACTCCCACCTCTGCCATGAACTCTGAGGCTGTATTCAAACTCCTCCACACTCTCACCTTTGATATCAACTCCGAGGCCAATAAGACTCCTTTATTGCTGGCATTAGTCACCATCTCAGGTGCCTGCTCTGCAAAAATCAATAGTCCCCTATTTCCTATCTAGCCCAGTTCATGGACTCAGGTAGTTTACACAGTGTCCACATCGACAGTAGGAGAACTTCTGGAAGGCACGGGATGCTGTTTCCAGTGCCTCACACAGACTGCCTGGCAGAGAAGAGGTGCTCTTTAAGAGAATGGAGCCCGTGTGGCATAGAAGCATGTGGTCAGATTAAGTAAACAAACTGCACTGCTTCCGGAGAGTCTCCATGTCTCCACCTCCGGGAGGATATTAGTGATTCAGAACAGCAACCCTGGTGAATTTCCATGTGGGTTTCAGGCTGGTTTTCTCTGCCCGTAACACCCAGTTATGCCCACCCTGTCTCTTCCCGACTTCCAGTCGAGTCTGGACTTCAGTTCCAGCTGCTGCCTGAGGGTGATTACAGAGCAGTTGTAAATCCATCCACAGGGGAATGGCATGCAAAGGAGCTTTATGTCACCTCCTGACAAAGCACAGGTGAGTTAGCACCAGTGCCCCAGGTGAGGAAGATGAAGGGTTAAGAGGAATGAACCCTGGATCATCCATCTCTATAGTCGTTTCAGAGATGGAGGTTGGGGTGATGGGCTGCGGTGTGGTGGTACCTGCCTGTAATCCCAGCACTCGGGAGGTTCATGCAACAAGATTGCCATGATTTTGAAGCCAGCATGGGCTATATAGAGAGTTCCAGGCCATCCTGGGCTACAAAGTGAAGCTCTGCCTCAAAAATTATAAAAGAGAGAAAAGGAACACAGGAAGGGAGAAAGGGAGGGAGGGAAGAGGAATAAAGGAAAGAAGACAACAAGAGATCCAAAGAAAGAAAGGTAAAAATGGCTGGAGAGCATATGGCTCTTAAAAAATAAAGTTAGAATGTAAGAGTCATGGGCGGAGAATAACTAATGCATGAAAGGGAATGTCATCCTGGATTCAATGGCTTTATCTAATAACCTATGATACTGAGCATATTGTTGTGTTAATATATATTATTTTAAGCCAATAAAAAAATAAATAAAGTCCCAGCACTCGGGAGGCAGAGGTAGGAGTATTGCCTTGAGTTCGAGGCCACCCTGAGACTACACAGTGAATTCCAGGTCAGCCTGGACCAGAGCAAGACCCTACCTTGAAAAACCTAAATAAATAAATAAATAAATAAAGTTAAACCAGACAAAAGTTGATAGTGTTAAGAAATCAGCACAGGAAGAGCTTTGGTGACAGCAGGAAAATGTGCAGGACCTTCGGGGGTACTGGTTATGTTCTGTGTCTCCCCTAGGTCCTGGCCACATGGGAGTCACTGTGTGGAAAGTTACTGAGTTCTACACTTTGGATCTTTTGATAACATATATAAGCCAGTATATAACTTTACGAGGAAATATGTATTGAGGGAAATTTTATCAATGCTTGGTGAATCGACCAAGGATGAAACAGAGTATGGAGAAAAGATGAACTTTGAAGTAGCCAGATTAAAAAACCCCTATATTCTCAGAGCCTAATCTCTCCATTATAAAATGGGCGCAAGAATTCTTACATTCCTGAATTAAAAGAGATCTTACAGAAAGCATCTGATAGACATTGGTGCTATTACACTGCATATTATATAAGCATTAAATATAAAATATATAGATTATTCAGCCGTAAATCATCATATATATATATATGTGTTTATATTCAAGCATGTATATTCAAGTTCATCAATTTCCCCTTCAATGTCCGGCTGATATCAGGCATAGATGTTGTTTTCATAACATGATCTGCTGATCTAAAATCTGTCTCTCAGTCAGTAGTTGTCTTTGAAGTCGCTCTTCTTCTTTCCTTCTGTTTGAGAGAGAATAAATATGCCAGGGTCTCTTGTTGCTGCAAATGTACTCTGGACGCATGTACCCCTTTATACATCTGGTTTTACGTGGGTACTGGGGAATCAAACCTGGGCTTGTGGGCTTTGCAAGCAAGCGCTTTTAACTGCTGAGCCATCTCCCCAGCCCTCTCTTTCCAAAAATCAAGACATCCTCAATAAATGTAAGAATGTAATGTGAGAGCACGGGCATGCCTTTTTCAATTTTGCTCACATCCCTCAAAGTTACTACAAGTTAAGTCTCTTAGAATTGATCACCTTGGTGAAAGTGAGTTGTGTGTCTTCTCAGGGTGCTCTGTGCCTGTCCAGGCAAAAGGATACTGTAACTTAGCCATTGACACAGTGAAACTTCAGGGTATATTCGTTTAGCGATCAACCATCCATTCCAAGACAGCAGTGTGCATGTTTAGTCTCTGTGAGTGTCTACTCCAAGTTGGTGACTTGGTCGTACTAAATAGTGTCAGGTCACGTAACTTTTGGTGACTCTCAAGTACTTTCATGTATCATCTCCTCGGGGCTGACATGAAGGAATAAGCTAGAGGAATTCAAGCTGTGTGGTATTAAATGATGGTCCTGCTGGGCGTGGTGGTGCACGCCTTTCATCCCAGCACTCGGGAGGCAGAGGTAGGAGGATCGCCGTGAGTTCAAGGCCACCCTGAGACTACATAGCGAATTCCAGGTTAGCCTGGACTAGAGCGAGACCCTACCTCGAAAAACCAAAAAATAAAAATAAAATAAAAATAAATAAATGATGGTCCGGTTCATGCGCATCTGGACCCTGTGAGTCAATATTTCAATGACGACACTATCAGCAGGAAGGGAACGTGAGTGACATAGAACTCTGTCCCGAAACAGGCTCAACCCAAATGTTGTCTGAAGACAGCCATGGAATGCAACTCCTCAGCCTCGTGGGAGAAATGATGCTTGTAGACTAGCTTCTTAGAATGTTCAAAGTGAAGAGTATTTTTAAATCTTTAAAAATATAAGATGTTAAACAAACTGGACATGGTGGCGTGGGCTTGCAATCCCCATTGTTGGGAAGGTAGAAAAGGGCAGATCCCTGGGACTCACTGGCCAGCCAATTTAGCCCAATTAGGCATATTCTAGACCAGTGAGAGACCCGATCTCAAAAATGGTAGACAGAGGGCTGGACAGATTGATTGCTCAGTGGTTAAGAGCACTTCCTGTACAAACATGAGGGCCTGAGGAGGCCTGAGAGACCCCAGGAAACACATAATCAGCTGAATCTGACCATGCATGGGTGTAATTCCAATCCCAGCAGAGATTGTGGAATCGCAAATTCCAGGATCAGTGAGAGACTCCAGCTCAGGGAAGAATGGGCAGAAGAGTAATGGAGGGGTAATGCTCCCTCTGACCACCACAGGGAAGCACACCCACCGAGGACAAGCACACAGGGTGCCACCAGGTCATATAAGCATTCAGACACCATACCACACACACACACACACACACACACACACACCACCACCACCACCACCACCACCACCACCACATTACACAGACACAAAAGAGAGAAAGAAACAATAAAAGAAAGGGTGAATGGTACCCAAAGAACAATACCTGAGATTGTCCTTTGACCTTCACATACACACAGTGATAGTGCAATAGTGTGTACACACATACATACATACACACACATACACACATACACACATACATAAACATACACAAAAACACATGCACATACACACAAACATACACACACATACACACACATACACACTCATACACATAAACACAGACACACACACATACACACACATAAGCACATACATATACATACACACACACATACACACAGGCAAATTGTGTCCACCCACTATTCCTGGCTCTCTTCACCTGGGTAGTTGTTGGTCCTCATTTCAGACCCCTTTTAGATGTCACTCCCTCTTGGAAGCCATCTTGGTTGCTTCTAGTGTCTTAATCAAAAACCCTGGAATCATCTGTAATTGTCAGTCATTCACACAGAACACCAACCTCTTCTACCAAGAAGCAAGGCAGCTCAACCTCCAAAATACGACAGCCTTTGTATAACAGCTACATCTCCTTTTTAACTTTTTATTGATAGCTTCCATAATTATAGACCATATGCCATTATGATTCCCTCCCCCTCCCACCCTCCCCCATATCTCTTTCTCCTCTCAATTAGTCTCTGTTTTATTTCGGTGTCATCATCTTTTCCTCTCATTATGTGTAGGTATTATCAGGTACCTGCGAAGTCATGAATATCAAGGCCATTTAGTGTCTGGAAGTTTGCGTTGTAAGCAGTCCTACCCTCCCTTTGTTGATGTGTAGCCTAGGTTGGCCTTGAACTCCTGATCCTCCTGCCTCCGCTTCTTCAGCAATATCCTACCAGAGTGCACCACCATAACCTGATGCATTTCTTGATTTATGCAAAGTCTAACTGGATCAGTTACTGTGCTTTCTTGCTTATGTGTAAGGTTCACTGTCCAATAAAATGTAATCTCAGGAGATTTTCTGTTTTCTTTCCTGATATATCCCCAAATCTACACAGTGTATAAACCTAAAATGTGCTTATTTCTAAGAAATGAATGAATAATTATAGTGAACTGAATGCCCCACTTTCAAATTTTTCTATCATCCTGTAATTCTCTGGTGCTAAAGCCTTTCTTGGTGTGGTGTCATTGACTGAGGTTTGTTTCTACTTAGAAAAGCATATCTTTTAATTACATGTTTTCCCATGAATAAACCCTGTCATATAATGATTTACCAGCCTGGCCATTTCACTAAACTGTAAACCACAAAGTGTCCATCACTGGTTAGTCTGACTGGTGGCCATCCTCAACACCTGGGCCCGTGCCCTGACTTGTGCAGAGAAGTGGCTCACTTATGGAGGGCCAGCACTCTGGGTGTGTCTTACACACACTGCTCATTGGACCCTCTCAACAGCCCAGAGTGGTGGGTTAGGTAAGGAACCAGAAGAAACCTGCTCAAGCGGTACATAGCCAGGGGATAGATCTTGGATCCTGACCTAGGAAATCTGGGTCCAGAGGTCGAGTTCCAAACTACTACAACGGATCGCCTCTCCTTCACCAGGCACCCAATTAAAAACTGTTTAATGAGCAAATCAATGAACTACAATTGCCCCAATGGGAAGCACATCATTACTATAAACATAAAGTGTCCAGATAAAAGATTGTGCATAGGCAAGGTGCAGGTCAGCTGGGTCCAGAACAAGTACAGGTCAGTTAGGTTCAGGATGATTTTTTTTTCTCCTAAGGACCGAACACAGAGACATGTGCTTACCAGACAATCCCTCTGCCACCAAATTCAACCTCTAACCCTATATGATTTCTTCTCCAAAAGTGACCAGTCGGTTGAAGTGAGTCTAAAGACCTAAATGACAATAGCAAATGGTCTGGAAGTTACCAACTAGTCAGTGGCCCTTCTTAGCCTTTGAAGGGACAGTGTGGGAATTCAGACCTGTTGAGATCTAGAGATCTCTCTAAGTAGTAAACAGGCCCGATGTTATGAGACCCCCCAACCCAAGGCAGAGATTTCAGCTCATTGTATGAACTAATAGAAACATTCAAAACCTGAGGGTCCATCAAGAGATGATTGAATAAACGAAGCGTGGTCTGAGAAGGAAACTCTGGCACGTACTACAACACAGAAGAGCCCTGAAGGCCTTATGCTGAGTGAAGCAATGCATGTCCTTCTCTCTACAACTGCTGTCATTTACCCAGCTGCCATCAGTACGATGGAAACCAAGGAGCTGGGACTCACGTTACCTGCGAGCCCATCCCAGGAGCCATGCTCACCTGTAAGACTCAAAGCAAGCCCACTTCCCCGACTTCCATTTCCTTCCGTCTGGATTGAGGTGGTTAAAGGATTCATGTATTCATTCATTCACTCATTCATTCATCAGCCAGTTAGTAAGTCAATAATACCAAGTGCCCCCAAAGCACTGAATGCCATTCTTGGCACAGTCTGTCAATCCTTTCCTATTCTCTTGTTTTCTGTTCCTCGTGACTTCCAGGTGGGGTGTTTTGTCCTGTCCTGTGCTGCATCTCTCGGGCTAAACATTCCTGTCCCCACACCAGAGGTTCCCCGGGCAGTCCCACAGCTGGCAGAGAAGGGGACAGAAAAGGGTCAAGAACAGGACTGGCCACAGTGGTGCCTGTCAGACTTTTTGTCCTCAGCACAGGAGCCTTGGGAGATTCTAACCAATGTCCCTCTCAGTCCTTTGAACCACCCATCATAGCACTGAGCCTGTTAGAAGGGAACAACAAAACAAAATCCCCTACCCTAACCTTCCAATCTTTACCTTTTTTTGTTTTAAGTTCAGAAGCAAAAGACAGTCAGGAGCCTGGAGAGATGGCTTAGTGGTTAAGGTGCTTGCCTCCAGTGCCTAAGGACCCAGGATAAATTCCCCACTACCCACATAAGCCAGATGCACAATGGCTAGAGAGCCTGGCATGCCCGTTCTCTATCTGTGCCTGTATCTCTCTGCTTGCAAATAAATAAAAATAAAATACTTTTTTAAAAGATAGATAGAGGCCCCTGTAGCTCTGTGCTAGACAGGCCTCAGTCAGAGCTCCATCTTCTGACTGCCTCCCCAGATGAATCAGCTAAGGGTGGTGGATGTATGTTTGTTTCTGGCCTTTGGCTGGCTGAGTCTCTGAAACCCATTACTCAGCTTGACAGCATGAAATGACAGGCTCATCCAATTGCCAGGCCACCATCCAGGTCACCCCTCAGTTTCCATAAGGATTTCCTTCTAGAGAGAAAAAGGTGCCAAGGTTACTCATCTCTCTCTGTAAATATGTGGCTGGCTTGGCCTTCTTGTCCCATCTATGAATTGTAAACTTTAGAGGCACAAACCAGCCCCTTGTAAATCAAAACCCGTTCATGGCCTCCACCAAAGGAAGCCTCAAGTCCAGAAGTCTACCACCCACACCCCACCCTGTGTGTGGTATCAGTCACCAAAAGAGTTCATGAATTTCACCCAGAAGGAAGTGACTGACTCCAGGGCCATTCAGAGTGGCTCATTCATTTGATGAATGATTTTTAAGCACTTTTCAAGTTATAGGATCTGAGCTGAAGTTTGTCCATATCAGGCCCCTAACTTGAGAGAAACTTAAATAACACCAGCTCCCCAACACCTCTGCAGGCCAAAAGGTTCCTTTTAAAAATAACTAAGTAGCTGAAGGAAGTAGCTTCATGGAATATTCAAGACAAGGGTGGCTCTCCCACAGGGCCCTTTCACAAAAAAGGCCACGAAGACTATAACTTGCCCAGGCTACCTGAAGCCAGGTGGAAATTTACTGGGAGGCAGTTTGGAGCACCCAGGGGATTAAATCCTCCCTAAAGATCCCAGGGCAATAGAGAAACAAGCCCAGCTAGGCTCAGAGGTTTGATCTTTCAGCTTAATTCTGGCTGGCAGTGCCCAGCACAGCTGTGAAAACGACCATTTGATGGAGGTAGCTGCTGGTCTGTCTGTCACGTGCTCATATGACGTAGTGAGCCCCCCTCCCACCACACACATTTATCTCTCAGGGACTCAGGGTCCATGCCGCTTGATTGATTAGGCAGAGGGTGGGTCCTGCTGTCAGGCCAGAGACACGTGTGTGAAGCAAGATGTGGCTGAGAGGTGGCAGGTGCCTCGGGATAAGCAGGGAGGGTGTGGTCCTGGGAACACACCCATCCTAGAGCCCGAGGAAGAAAGGCCTGGAGAGGGGCAGCAAGAAGAAGGTTGCTCGTTTCTCCAATGTGCTTTGATTGTCATGAGCATTGCGTTGTGAACCTGGTGGCTTCAGTGTATAGCACGTTAATCTGATTGTCACACGCTGTAGCTAACTGGAGTGGTGGCTTGGTTCTCGGACAGCTATTCTTTCTAGAATATCTTTGAAAATCAAGCAAATGGGTGTGGGTTTGAAACACTCCTGCCTTAGGCCCCCAACATTGCCCTACCTGGATTTTCTAAGTTAGTAGTTCTGGGGTGGAACCCAGTTATCCTCACCATTATCACCATCTCACTGCACCCCAATATATTCCCCTAGCATGATTCTCAACTGTAATATCAGCAGATCCCACTTAGAAAATCTATGCAAAGTCTGGCCTTACACGATCAAGGTCTGGATTGGGGACTAGCTGTGTAATCTTGGAGAAGTACCTCTACCTCTCTGGACCCGCACTTCTGGCTCTATAAAGAGGCACGGCCAGGAGAACCCGGCTGAATACTAGGCTATCCATGGTCCCCTGTCACAAGGACTGATCCAGACGACCCATGGAGGAGGGTATCCAGTGGAGGGGGGAGGGGAGGGCAGCGGGGAATTGGGGATAACAACTCATTGTTTGCCCACTGAATGTTGTAACTCATTATGGACAATAAAAGAAAGAAAAAAAAAACAAGACAGTTGATCCTAACGCCCTTTTCCCAGGATCCGCTATCCCGTACTCACAACCCCAGACTGTGCTATACCCTAAAAAAAAAGATCAGCTGACTCGATCGGTTTTGGATTCCCTCATTTGGGATCAGGAGGAGTAGACTTCAGTCCTACACAATCCCTTCCCCCCCCCCCCGGAGTCACTGCTGAGGCCATCAAAGATGTTCACCTTTTCTAAGGTTGACGTCAAGCAGAACACAGGGCAAAACTCCCCACTCACTGACAGGAGAGCTCCCGCAGCCCAAGTCTCCCTTACCTTGCTGGCCCTGGGGACTTCCCTTCGCTGCAGAAACACTGGCTTCTTGGAAGCCATCATCTGCATAGCTCGTGGTGTGAGGGAGGCCAGTCGTGTTTGCTTCAGTACTTAGCTCTGAGTTTGTGTGGAAGGGCACCTGGGAGCAAGGAAGGAGGGCCTTCTGCTAAGAGAACTTGGAGTCTTCATCCTTTATGTGTCATTAGACCCGCCCCACCCCCACCTGACACCTTCCAGTGAGCCAGAACTTTCTAGATGACCAGACTTGAAATTCCTTGTGAATTCCTTCCCACCTGTTACCCACACACACACACACTACGAAGAGTGAACAGTGACAAAGACAGGAAGGTCTTCTCTCCTCTGCCTTCCTCTCACATTGTGCCTCTATGGATAGCTGTGGCCCTGGGCAAACCTCCCTGGCTAGAATGGATCGACATAATGACTTTCTGAATGGGGCTATTAATGATCATCTGTGCAGCTTTGGAGATTCTGGCCTGAAACCTCCACGTCTCTTAGCAGAGCCTGTCTGCCTTCCAGTTAAAAAGTACACACAGGAGGCCAGCCTGAGACTCCAGTAAATTCCAGGTCAGCCTGAGCTAGAGTGAGACCCTACCTCGAAAAACCAAAAACCAAAAAAAATATATATTTATGGGCTGGAGAGATGGCTCAGTGGTTAAGGCACTTGCCTCCAGTGCCTAAGGCCCCCAGTTCAATTCCCCAGGACCCACATTAGCCAGACCCACAAAGTGGTGGCCCTGGAGCTCTCTCTCTCTCTCTCTCTCTCTCTCTCTCTCTCTCTCTCTCTCTCTCCCCCTCTCTCTCCCTCTCCCTCTCTCTCTCTCTCTGCTTGAAAAATGAATAATATTTGAAAAAAATACACGCAGGTCTTACCCACAGTTAACTCAGTCTGCGACACAATCCCTACATTGGTGGCAAAACTTTTGACTTCCTAGAGGCCACCGTGTTAGCAAGAAATGAAATTATTCTTTTCTCTCTCTTTCCCCACCTGCTTGACTTGAAACCCAAACTTCAAACATCATTGAAAATGAGAAATGAGTGCAAGAGAAGGGAGGAAGAAGAAAGAAGGAGAAAGGAAGAAGAAAGTGGAAGGAAAAGGAAAGAGAGACAAGAGAAAGGATCCAAGAAGGGAAAGACCAGAAAGGGGAGGGGAAGGGGGAGGAGAATGGAGGGAAGGGGAAGAGAGGCGAGGAGAGAAAGAAGAGGTGATAAAGCAGAAAAGAGAAAGGTTGTAATTGTTCAGAGTCAGGTTAAATGCCTTGCAGTTTGAGTTTCTTTATCTTTGGGAACTGTCTTGGTAGGAACCCTCCCCTTTGGCTGCGTTCCAAACAATTCCAGAGTAAACTTTAAGCCCTGGTGGAGAGAGACAGGAGGACACTGGTCAGCATCTGGGTCCTCTGGGAAAATCTACTACCAAATCATGGTGATGTGGGAATGGCTGAGAAAAAAGCCATTCAGCCTCCCAAGAAGCCTCAGCCTCCCAAGAAGACCAGGACCAGCGATTTCAGCTGGAGTTAAAGATTATCATGAGTTCCTAAGTTCAATCTTTGACGTGTGCTGATTGACAGACCACAGTTGAGAAAGGGGATCATTTACCTTGTGGCTCCAGTCCGGCCTTGGCTAAATCTTGGGGCCTCTTTACTTCCAAACCTGGGACATGCAATTTTGCCCCTTGACAATGCAGTTTATGTGTTGGGGGTAGAGGTAGTAATATATAGTGAAGGTGATCTCAAGCTAACTTGTCGAGAACTTTTGAAGCTCTCTGCCATCCTTAATTTGTTTGTTGTTTAAATTATTGTTGCAAATGTGATAGACAAAACATTGTTGGACATTATAGAAAATGTTTAGAAGAAAAAAAGAACATGGTAAAAATCATTGATATTTTTTGAATTTTTTTATTTATTTGCAAACAGAAAGAGACGACAGAGAGACAGAGAGAGATAAAGAATGGGTATGCCAGAGCCTCTAGCTGCTGCAAACGAACTCCAGATGCATGCGCTACTCTGTGCATCTGGCTCTACGTGGGCACTGGGGAATGAAACTCGGGTTGTTAGGTTTTGCAGGCGAGCGCCTTAACCACTGAGCCATCTCTCCAGCCTATCATTGATAATTTTATTCCCAAGAAAGACTTTTGTAGACAGGTATTCTTTTAAGCTTTTATATTTTAGACCATTTTTCATTAAGCAGGAGACACATAAATACATGTACTTTTTAAACAAAACTAGCCATCATTTAAAAAACTAAATTACCTACTGACCACGATGATGGCTTGAATGTCAAATGTCCCCTATGAGTTATGTACTTGAACACACGGTTCCCAGCTGGTGGTGCTCATCAGGAAGGTTGGAGAACCTCCAAAAGGTAGAACATTGCTGCAGAAAGTGGGTCACTGGGTGTGGGGGGCTTGAGGTATTATAGCTCTGCTCAGAGTCCTGGTCACCCTCTGCTTCCTGCCTTCCAGTGTGATGTCGGCTTCCCCCTCACCTCGATGAAATTGTAACCATGATGACATCAAAACTGTCCGCCAAATTAAACCCTTTCCCTTCCATCAAGTTGCTGCTTCTCATCAAGTATTTCTTCACAATGACAAAGTAGCTGCTACAACCACCTCCCATGATCCCCAAGTCTTTTCCTCAACCATGTGACCAACCACTCTGGGATGACTGATATAGTTCCTGCTGGAACTTACATAAATGTGTATATGTGTGATTTTATATGAATAATTAAACGTGTCTTCTAGTGTTTAGTATTCTATTCTATGAATATACCATATTTTACTTGTCTTCTCTTTTAGTAAATAAGGTGGTTATAATTCACTATTTTTCTTGTTTGCCCTACTTGCTTCTACATACCTTTTTATATATGTACCTTTCCCCCCCACTCTCAATCTCTCTCTCTCTCTCTCTCTCTCTCTCTCTCTCTCTCTCTCTCTCTCTCCAAACCCTAATATTCTAACTCTTAGGAAACATAAGCTCAGGCCCCTCACCTACTAGGCATCTTTCAAGGCTCTACACTTAAATTTGATAACTTAATTTTGTAGTCCTTTCTGTCTTAAAAGACAGTGGTCCTTCAAATTGTATTGGCTTTAGGCCTCTCTGTAGGTAAAGGGGGCAGGAGAGAATGAGGAACAGAGAGAGGAGGAGGGATGGGAGAGAAGAGGGATGAGGGAAAAGAAAAGAGCCAGAGGAGGGGGGAAGGAGAGAGAGAGGAGGGGAGGGAAAGGAGAGGGAGAGAGGAGGAGAGGGGAAGGAGAGAGAGAGGAGGGGAGAAGGAGGGGAGGGAGAGAGGAGGGACAAAAATCAAACCAACAAAACCACATTAATGGGCTGGTGAGATGGCTCTGTGGTTAAGGCACTTGCCTCCAGTGCCTAAGGCCCTGGGTTCAATTCCCCAGGACCCACATAAGCCAGACCCACAAGGTGGTGGCCCTGATGTGCTCTCTCTCTCTCTCTCTCTCTCTCTCTCTCTGTGTGTGTGTGTGTGTATCTCTGCTTGAAATTGAATAAATAAAATATTTTAAAAAACACAATAACTAATTGCTAGTTTTTCCAGCAACTACATCGGAGCAACCTATCCTGGCTGTGGGCACGTTCCTCTGTGAATAGCCAGATGTTGGTGACTGCATAGCCTCACATTTGAAGTCTCAGTCAGCATTGATTTAACCATTGCTCTTCTTAGACCCTGAGATTATATGCTAATTTCTACTTGTTCTAAGTGATGCTGGAGCCAACCTCCTTACAGCTAGCTGATGATCAGCCCAAATTGCTGCTTTAGAAAACCCTTTCCTTAAGACACACTTCTTTGTCAAAGAGTCTGAATTGTTTTTTTACTTATTTGCAAACTATAAAATACAATAAATCTATTTGCAAGGAGAGATAGAGAGAGTGGGTGTACTAGGGCCTCTTGCCACTGCAAACAAATTCCAGATGCATGTGCTACTTTGTGCATCTGGCTTTATGTGGGTACTGGAGAATTGAACCAGGGCTTTCAGGCTTTGCAAGCAAGTGCCTTTAACCACTGAGCCATCTACCCAGCCCCAAACCTGAATATTTTTAAGATTCCTGAGCTATACTGCGAAATAAACCTTCAAAAAACTTGCATCAGTTGACATCTACCTATGCGTGAATTCATGAGAGTGTCCATTTTGTCCAATAGGAGAAGTCAATGTTTACATTAAGCAGAAATGCTCAGGTCATTGACTAGGCCCATAATGGAATCCATAGGTCTAATCTACCATTGGCCACAGACAGAATTGCTTCCCAGTAAAGCACCAATTAGGATTTCTTCTTGATTCACTTAATAACACATGTGCTTGGCTCTGTCTTCTGAAGATCCCCTTTCTGTGCTGATGGCTAAGCATCCTGTAGGTTATATTAATTCTTTCATGTATGTAATTAGCATTTTCCTTTTGATATGCCAGTTGCCTTCACATGTCTTGTGTTTGCAACACGAATATTTTTCGGTTGCAAGGAGTCTTCATTTCTGTTTCTTTGGTGGTGATTTTATTTTTAACAAAGTCTTTTCTAAGAGCTGGGAAGATGGCTCAATGGTTCAAAATGCTTGCAAAGACAGCCAGCCCAGGTTCAACTCCCCAGACAGACACCCATGTAAAGCCTGACACAAAAATTGGTGCTTACCTGGTATGGTGGTGCACACCTTTAATCCCAGCACTGGGAGGCAGAGGCAGGAGGGCTGATGAGAGTTCAGGGCCAGCCTGAGACTACATAATGAATTCCAGGTCAGGCTGGGATAGAGTGAGACCCTACCTCAAAACAAAACAAAAAACAACAAAAAAGTGGTGCTTGCATTTGGTATTTTGTTTGCAGTGGTAAGAGGCCCTGACATCCCCACACATGCAAATAAATATTTCTAAATTATTATTTCTTTATTTGAGACAGAGAGAGAGAGAGAGAGGCAGACACACAGAGAGGATATGGGCACACAGGCATGTATGTGTTGTATGTGTGCACACACCAGGGTCACGTGCCACTGTAAACGAACACAAGATGCATGGACTAATTTTTGCATCAGGCTTTACATGGGTGCTGGGAACTGAACTTCGGTCATCAAGCTTTGCAAGCAAGTATCTTTAACCACTGAGATATCTCCTCATCCCCCCAAATTTTATTACTTTAAAAAATTATTTATTTATTTTATTCATTTGTGAGAAGAGAGAGAGAGAGAGAATAAATGAGCATGCTAAGGCCTTTTGCCATTGCAAATGAACTACAGACTCATGCACCACTTTAGGCATCCGACATGGGTCCTGGGAATTGAACCCTGGGCCAGCAGGCTTTGCAAGCAAGTATCTTTAACCACTGAGCCATCTCCCCAGCCCTCCCCATCAAATGTACCCTAATCAAAAATAGCCAGAAGAGGATAGTTGGTGACAAAAGGAACAGCATAAGGAACCAAACCAGACTAGGCAAGTGTCATGGAATTTTTGCTCTAACTGTTTGAAACATAGCTGGACATCAAACTCCTCCAGTAAAGTCGCCGAACCCTGCCACTAGGACACAAATGAAACCTTCTGTGTGGACTGGATGGAGGGAGAGAGGAAAAGAAAGCAGAAGGGAGGGAAGAGAGAAAATAGGTAGAGATAAAAGAAAGTGTGACTTGAAGTTAAGGAGGAATGAAAAAACACAGAAGCCCAAACCACTGGAAATAACCTAGAAATAATACTCATGGTTGTCACTGCTCGTTCTGGTTGCTCACTCCAGAAATAAGCAAAGGTGTAAATGTTATGAAGAAGGCATGAAAGTGACATTCTAGCTCTTGCCTTACAACTTCTAGAACTTACCTTTCAGAGAATCTCACAGTGGCCAATTCTTAGAGGTATTCTCCTGCCTGTGGGCAGAGCCTGCTGGCTATGTGTTTCTCCTCCCAGGTGGCTGTCCAGCCCTGGTGGCCGTCCCCAGGAGACCCTGACTAGATTCTTCCCATGCTTTCACAAGGTCAGGTGTCGATAACAGAGATGCCTTGTGAGAAAGCCATCTTTGGGCAACTTTGTCATGCATCACAGTTCTCATGCATACCATGACGGCTAGCGTCGTCTCTAGACAGTGACTTCAGGTCTAGTGACTAGAAAATTCTTGCTACAAGTCTCCCAATAATGTTTTCCTTATTCAGACCCAGTAAAAGCCAAGCAAGGCCTCTGCTGATTGGTGGATGGCTCTTACATTCCCTAACAGGTCATAGTATAGACTTCTTAGCCATCTGATCATTCTTCCAGAAATTTTGCAAAACAGTTTCTCTTCCTTTCGAGGTGAGGGTCAGAAGTTAACATAGCTTTATAAATTCCACCTGGCTGGTGTAACATATGAGAGACTCTCATTCCTTACTTTGGGGGTTCTAAATAAATGTGCACTTTATTGACAGTTACCCCTGTTTAGGAATTCAGACTCGGGCTTCAGCCCCTCCTTCCCTCTGGTTGTAGACCCTACTCAAGTGCATTACTGGACAATTTCACAGGGGAAGATAACCCCTTCCTGGCTTTGGTGAAGGAACTATCTGGAGACTGGGAGATGGCCCAGTTTAAAGGTGCTTACTTGGACACCTACTGAACTGAATTCTGTTCCCCAGAATCTACAGAAAGCCAAAGGCAAAGCCGTGCATGTGTCTTTGAAAGGCAGGGGCAGGAGAATCCAGCCTCCTACTACTGCAAAAGAACTCCAGATGAATGAGCCATTTTGTGTATCTGGCTTTACCTGGATACTAGGGAATTGAACTTGGGCCGGCAGCCTTTGCAAGCAAGTGCTTTTAACCACTGAGCCATCTCCCTATCCCCAATAACTTTTTTTAAATATTTTTATTAGTTTATTTGAGAGAGACAGACAGAAAGAAAGAAAGAGGCAGACACACAGTGAGAGAGTGAATATGGACACACCAGGGCCTCCAGCCACTGCACTCAAACTCCAGATGAATGTGCCACTTTGTGCATCTGGTTTACCTAGGTACTAGGGAATTGAACTTGGACCATCAGGATTTGCAAGCAAGTGCCTTTAACCACTGAGCAAACTCTTCAGCCAGCCCCCAATACATTTTTTAAAAAGAAACCATTTGGGAGAAATCTTCAAAGCCAAGCATAAGAAAGGGAAAGCCCCCTCCAGGTCAGCATGAAGAATCTTCATGGGTGAGAGAGATTCATGTGTGAGCTTGGAAGTTTCTAGGCCCAGGGAAGGAGGCGGCCTGTGTATCTATGGGAATCAATCTCCTTTAGGGCTATGTTTCAGGTACACACATCTGGGCCGACCAAGTGTTTGAGAATCCTGAACTTGCTACTTTCTGTCCTGTTCCTGGTTTGGGGATTCATTGAGAGAGCCAGAAACTAAATTACTTATATCTTTTGTTTGATCAGGGTCTGGTGTGCTTAGGCCCATACACAATGGTAATGAACTCATGACCTCTAGCTCCAGTATGGCTAGTACCCACCCAGAGACAGGTCTGATTCCCTCTAGGCAGAGCTCCTGCATGTCTCCCTCCTTCTTGGAGCACATAGCAACCACACCCCAAGCCTGCAGTGACCTGTGTACAGAAGCTGTGATGAAACCATCACTCCAGCCAAAGCTCTGGGGAGAGAGGGAGGCAGACCAAGTGGACACCCTTGCCTTGACTCATCAGCTCTCTCTTATTGGATTCTGACTAGAAAGATCTTGGGGGGGGGGAAGGAACTAATCAATCCCATTAGGTATCCAGAAAGGGCCTATGCCTTCTGTCTTCTGCTTCCCTCAGTATCTGGATCAGAGTGTTCAGTCAGTAAGGGAATGCTGGCTATGAAAGGAAGAAGGAGAGGAGCAGAGACCCTGAGTGCCAGCACCTTCTCCAGCCACTCAGCAGACCAGCCCCCTGCCTTGGGAAGGCCTTGTTTTCTATTAATCCACCTCGGAGCATGAAGGGTGTTGTGAAGTGCGTTATCCTCATCCCTACAATGCTCTTCTTCCTGGAAAACTCAATCACGGATGAAATACAAAGTGGCCTGGTTTTTCTTAACTTTGAACGTCCAATAAGGCAGAGGGAAGGTGCTGAAGAAGTGGTGGGTCCTCTCTGTTGGGCTCCTCTGTCTGGAAAGTAGGTCTCTCTTCGGAAAGTACACAGTGGAGCCCAAGGCCATGGTTGTTAAAAATAGATGGGGAAGAGGCGGCATCCTGCACCCATCCACCTGCCTGTGATACAGGCTCCTCATGGGCCCATGAATCCTCTGATGCAAAGGATGTGGTTGGGTGAAAGAGACCACCTTTGTGTACCCTCTCTCCTTACCATCAGCAATGGGCAGGGACAATGCCCCTGACACCTCAATGGACCGAACCCTCCGAAACTGTGAGCTGAAATCAACCCTTCTTCCTTTAAGATGCAGGTATTTTGTCAAAGCAAAAAGAAAGTAATTGGTAGAATGTTCTACCAGGGTTGGAAGATCCCTGGGAAGAGTGTATGTTCATAAAGGATCCAATGATTTGAGATGCACCCTTCTCTGACTTTTTAAAACACTTTAGCATGAAACATCGCAAGCAAATATAAGAAAAGAGAGAGCCTGTGAGCATGTGCACACACACTCATGCACACGCGTAAGTACACACTCAAGCTTCAGTGAATTTACCTCGGTGCTATTTTGTATAATTTGTATTCATTGCCACCTCCCCAGAAAGGATCATTTTGAAGCAGACAAAACACATCGTGTCATTTTAACCCCTAAAATATAGGGTTACCTCTCAAAGAGTGGTGTACCTCTCTCATTTTAAATAACTGCTTGCAACCACACACTCATGTAAGAATTCTGGGTCATTACCATATCACCTCAGGTCACTGAACTAAGACAGGCCTGCCAACACTGTTCCTTCCCGTTCCATGGGACCCCAAATGCTTGCTTCACACTCACCCGTTTGCATCGTCCCCCCTTTCCCTTAGTGACACTGGTGTCTTAAAAGAACCTTGAACTCTACAGTCAGACAGGTTGGGATCTGAGCTCCCCACTCTCTAGCTCTATGACCTTGAGAGGGGGCTGGGAAGAGGGCTCACCTGAAGCATTAGCCCAAAGGACCAGAGTTCAGATCCACAGCACCCACGTAAAAAAGCGGGGTGGGCATTGTGGCCTGCCTGCAACCCCAGAACTCAGAAAGCAGAGATAGGTGATCCCAGGGCAAGCTGGCTGTCTACACTAACCAAGTCATGCACTCTGACTTCAGGAAGAGGCCTGCACCAAAATCAGGTGGAGAGAGATCAAGTAAGATACCTGATTTCAAGTTCTGGCTGCCACGTGCTCACACCTGTAAGTATGCCCACACACATGAGAACACACATGTATCACACACACACACACACACACACACACACACACACACAGGCATACACACATACACATGCAAAAAAAAGACCAAATATATCCATCAAAATATCAAAGCATTGTCATTGTTCCCATGTGCCACATGCCTTTCATCCCAACACTCAGGAGGCAGAGGTAGGAGGACCACAGTGAGTTCAAGGCCACCCTGAGACTGCATAGTGAATTCCAGGTCAGCCTGGACTAGAGTGAGACCCTACCTTGAAAAAACAAAAAAAAATCAAATATCAAAATAAAAATATTTATATTTTTAAAAAAAAAAAAAATATATATATATATATATATATATATATTACTAAGCTGTTGTTATCTCTTTGGTGTTACCTTGCTTGTTCTCTGTTCCTTTCCTGAGGTCAGATGTTTGTCTCATCTGCATGGGATATCTCGTGTAGTATCTTCTGAAGTGTAGCAATTTTGTGTTTGCATATTCTAAATGTTATATAATGAGCATGTATTCCTTTTACACTAAAGACTTATTTAAACACAGGAGACACACATTTGCATTGTGTTCAGTCACCTAAGTCATATAACAATGGCAAAATGTTTAAGGGAGAAATGTGGGTGACTTTTCTCTTGATATTTTTCAAGTTTCTCTGAATTTCGTACTCTGAAAGCTGTAAGTCATCTTTATAAAAGTAGTTCAGATGGGGACACCGAGGCAGGATGGGGAGGCAGGAAGGCTGTCTGGATCCACTGCCTGGCCCAACTTGAAAGAACCAGAACTGGGCTGTCAATCATCCTTCGACTTTGTCCCTGACTGAAGGTTGGAGTCCGTGAAACACATATAACGGGGTACAGTCTTGGAGCCTCTCCTCTCCCTGCTCACTACATATCAGCAAAAATGGGGACCAGGAAAAGCAGACCTGAGGGCCCAGGAGCTTTGGGGTTGTTTGGGGTGGTAATAGTCAGAACTCCAAACACCCCCCTGCTGTCTGAGGACTGAGAAGTCATCCTGCACTGGAGCCCCCAGGTGTCTGGGCCACTCAGATTTCGATTGGCTCCCAGTGCCTGCAGGCCAGCTGTTAGGGAGTGATGCGACCCAGAGGCTCAGGTGGTCAGAAGTGATAGCAGGCCAAATCTTGTGGGCTGCCCTGATCTACTTCCCTGAGGAGTGTGTCCTCGACAAGACAAAATAGAAACAAGAAGTCACTGTAGGGAAAGAAGACAGGGCAGAGGATACCAGCAAAGTGTTTTCTAGAAAGAGCAGGTAGACTTGATAGATAGAAAGAGGCAGACAGCAGGGCCAGTGAGCCGCCCAATGGGCTTATTAGAGTCCGTCTTTGGCCCCTTACTGTGACTCCATTCACCCCTTGGGGAGAGGGGCTGCAGGATCCAGGACATGGTGGCTTCCCTGGCCAGTGCCTTCCCAAAAAAGGCAGGTGGCGCCATAAAGGTGAGAAGACCTTCTTCCTCCTGGTAGGGAAGCCCCCAGTACCTCTGCCCGATGGTCACAGCGGGATCTTCTGGGCAGACCCTCCTGCTTATGTCCCCCTGGATCTGATGGTTAGGATGAGAATTCCCATTGTCACACTTGCTGTTTCCAGAATTGCACATGAAGTGTCTCCTAGCTCAGCGATTGTCACACAGCTAGACGTGGGTCTAGATCAGTTACCCTGTCCCTGTGTGTGAGAATGGAGACAGGTCTGGACTTGAGTGCAAGCCAGCTCCGAATGTTTGTCACCTGGCCAGGGGAACCTTCACAAATCTTTCCATTGGTGACAGAGTGAAATAGGCTTTGGGGATCTTTTTGCTCCCTAGAGGAATGGAACCCCCCCCAAAAAAAAATACCAGAGGCTTATGGCCCTTTAAGTATCCCATGTACCCCTGGGAACCCAAGAGATGCCTTGAGTATATTTGAAGATAATCTTTTTTTAGTCTTTGGACAAGGGGGATCTCAAGCAATTATTCCAAGACAAGAATCTGGAAGGGGACTGGGGAGATAGCTCTCAAGAGGTAAGGTACTTGCCCTGTAAGCATAAGGACCTGAGTTCAGTCCCCATCACCTACATCAACATCAGGCTTGATGGTACACACCTATAATCCCAGCATAGAGGAGATGAAAGCAGAGATCTCTGCAGCTTGCTGGCCAGCCAGTCTAGCCAAATTGGTGTGCTCCAAACCAAAGAAAGACCCTGGCTCAAAGGTGGTGTATGGTTTTCCTAAAGATGATACCTCTGGCCTCCACATGCATGTGCTGACATGGGTAGGTACGCACATGTGCGCGCGCGCGCACACACACACACACACACACACACACACACACACACACACACCTCCTGCAAGGGAATAAAAAGAATATGGAAGGAATTAGAAGGAATAAAGAAAATTTGGAGAAGAAAGAATAATTCACTCTTACTTCCTGACTTCGGAGGTTTTTCCCCTTGTGTTGCTACTGGCACCATATCTCATCCTTCCTTGGTATAGGCTGGGCTTTGTGGATGAAGGTTTAAGGTGCACCCCGTGGGTCTAGCAGAGACAAATGACCTCAGCGTCCCTGCATCCAGATTGGGTGACAGGAGCAACTCAAGTGACAAGGCACTGAAGAGACAGGTATCAGGGGTGTAATTCTTCCAAGTTAGTGCCAACCACAAACAAAGCAGGAAACACATCCAAAACTAAGCTTTGAATGCCCATGCCTGCCTGGCAGGGAGTGAGGAGCTATGAGGAGGTCCTCTGCCTGAGAATATACCAGAACCATGGGACAACCACACCGTGCACTCCTGGGAGGTTCCAGGGTTCCTTGGCCCCTGGGCCTCTCGTCAATGCTGGTGGCTCTGGCCTATGTCCTACCCTGAGGATAAGGCAGAGACACTCCCTGGGACCCCAGCGAGCTTTAGCTATAGGCTAAACAGATACGGGATGTTTTAGGCAGGGTCTCACTCTAGCCCAGGCTGGCCTTGAATTCATGGTGATCCTCCTGCCTCAGCACACTGCTTTGCCCAGGCCTGCCTGCAGGCCTCTGCTTAAACCCGCAGCTCTAGTCCCCATTTGCAAAGTGCTTTCTCTCAAGTGATTTAAAAACCTTGTGTCTTCAAACATCTAGTTCCAGGCTGGGGAGGTGGCTCAGCTGTTAAAGGTGCTTGTTTGCAAAGCCTACCAGCCCAGGTTCAATTCCCCAGGACTCACATAAAGCCAGATCACAAAGTGGTGCATGCATCTGGAGTTCATTTGCAGTGGCTAGAGGCCCTGCTGCACCCAAACTCCTCACTCTCTCTCACTCTCTTGTTCTCTCTTCATAAGAAAATAAAAAATATTTTAATCCAGGCATGATGGCTATTGCCTATTATCCCAGAACTCAGTAGGCTGAGGTAGGAGGGTCACCATGAGTTCAAGGCCAGCCTGGGCTAGGGTGAGACCCTGCCTAAAACATCCATTTCCAGCCTCAACATTGTCTCCTCCTGTCACTGGTGTCTCCTGCCAGTTCTGAGTCATTGTTATTAAATGCAAACTAGTTAACGACCTACACCTATATTCCACACTTGTGGGTCTAGTATCCAGATGTCATAGCTCCAGAGGGAGTAATACCGAAGACTCAGGCCACAGCAAAACTCTTTGATCCTGTCACCAGGAAAATAACTGTGTGGACAAGGCTGAGTATGAAATGATTGTCTGTGCTTTGTCACTTAACTGACTGCTGCATGACCTCCAGTGACAAGCTCAGCAGGTGTTTTGGGAAGCAGGTATGTCATTAGGAAGTGATATCCATGACTTGCAAGTTAGCCTGTATAATTAGATTTTTGGAGTATATTGTTCAGACCCACACTTAGCAACCAAGCATCACAAACTAAACAGTCATTACCCATAGCAATTTGTATAGTCAGTGTTTATTTCAACAATGCAAGATGTGTAATAAACATCATCTTTGTAAATAATAACCGCCCACAAAGTACAAATGCGCTCAGGAAATATTTCAAGGCTGAAAGGCACATGCTGACTCCTGAGAGATAAATAAATTTCTTTTCCATTTACACATCTGGACCCAGTGGTTGATACACGATGTTTGCCTTATTACAAAATTTAGAATCATTCATACAAAGTTGATAAGTGACGTTATGTACCCAAAGGTATATACATCTATT
>PVHP010017765.1:0-33885 GCA_004024765.1 Zapus hudsonius | reverse complement strand
TTAATAAAAAGTAGAATCAGCAAAGTGAAAAATAGACCCTTTGACAAATAATAAACAGCTAAGAAAAAATGGAAAAAAGTAAAGCAAATAAAATTAGAAATAAAATGAGACCTACCTGGTGTCACAAAAATTTTAGAAAACCACAGAAGATCATGTATTGTAATTCTGCAACAACCTATCAACACAGAATGAGGAAAAAATGAAAGTCTCAGCAGTCTCATAAATAGAAATAAATACAAGCAAGTGTCACAACCCTCACAAAAGTGTAAGACAGAGAACTAATGGCTTCAGCCCTCGGTTCTGAAAAATGCCTAAGAACAACCACAAAGCAAAGCTGGGGATGCAAATCAGAGGCAGAGTGCTGGCCTACCACACTTGAGGCCCTAGGTTTAATCCATAGTGCTTTATGAAAGCAAGCAAGTGAGAAAGCAAGAAAGAAAGAAGAGAGAGGGAAGGAGGGAAAATGGGAGGGAGAGAAAAAAGGAAAAGAGAGCTGGGAAGACGGATCAATGTGCCTGCAAAGCCTAAGGAACCAGGTTCAATTCTGCAGTACCCATGTAAAGCCAGATGCAAAAGATAACACATGCATATAGAGTTTATTTGCAGTGACTAGAGGCCCTGACACACTCAGTCTCTCTTTTTCTTTATCTGCCTCTCTCTCTCTTTCTCTCTCAAATAAAAATAAAGAAAAGAAGGAAAAAAGAGAAAGTAAAGAAAAAAAGAAGAGAGAGAGAAAGAGAGAGAGAGAGACTGTGACGGTCAGACTGTCTGCAGAGGGAGACCCCCCCCCCCCCCCTTGAGTGGAAAGTATCTAGCTAGAGCTAAAACCTAGGGGCTGATTGGTCAAATATGAGCCAATCAGCTGTCTCTCTGACTCACCTGGGGAAAAAAACTTAAATTGACTTCCCTAGAGGAAGCCAGCCTCTCTTCCTCCACATGGCAACGGAGGAGAATGACCTCTGATCCAGGCTTTAGGAAGGTAAGGCCTTCCCCACCCCAGGGGGCAGGCTCCAGACCTTTTCCCTCATAAACCTCTCCTTGTGATGGGAGCTTTCTTTTCTCTTTTCTTCGGTTGCTAATTTGGCTGAACAGTATAAATTCTGTTAAACTCTCTGACAAGTGTTCTCCCCACACTGGTGGCTGGAGAACTCTGTAACTTCCCACTGGTGACTGGGAGACTTCCCATCCAATTCCCCTTTTTCTAAATTAATAAGTTAGAATAAATGTGTGTAATTAAAATTGATTTCTGACCTTGTGTACAATTCTTTTGCGTTGGAGGACAGAAACTGGGGGGGGGTGGGAATTCAATGGTAAATAACTGTGTCAAGATTTTCCCTGTATTATGATCTGTATCAAGACTAGGGAGGAAGAGAGGAAGGGAGCAAGGAGGAAGGGAGGGAGGAAGAATATAACCAAAAAACAATACAAAGCAATTGATGAAAATGGAAATTGTCAAGTTCTATTAATGTGGACACTACACAAAATGGCACTACAGAACTACAGTAAACAAACAACAACAAAAAAAAAACAAACAAAAAACCTACTGGCCTCTAGCCATTGTGAATATCCATGCAAACATCTGTGATAAAACATTTCCAAAATATATATATCCATACAATAAAAGGATTATACCACGCAGCCAAGTTGAATTTATTCCTAGGAGGTCATGATGGTTAAACATAAGCATGACAGTTATTCTAATACATAACACTACCACATGCCAAAAGAACAAATGATAAAAAACATCTGTTCTCTCAATAGATGCAGAAAAAGACTGACAAAACACAATACTCTTTCATTGAAAAGAAAAAAAAAGCAACATATTAGGTACCAAAAGAAGGTACAACAACATAATAAAAGATATGTAGCAATATCCCAGTTAATATTTTACACAAAAATAGTTAAAGCTTTTATTTTAATATCAGAAACAGGACAGGGAATCCTTATGTCTGAACTCTGTTCCTATTCTCAACAACAAGGTATGGACCATTAAATATTTAATAGAAGGGCAGAGCTCACATTAAGTGTTCTTACCCCAATAAAATGATAAGAATAAATAACAGAAAAAGGAATCAAAAGTGATAATTTTCTGGGAATAGGGCAATTAGTTCTGAAATTGTTTCCCTGAGTCATTGGGGAAGTAGCATAAAAGGACTATATTGGCCTTGTTAAGCTTCTTTTGCATGAAAAGTAAGTGACATTTCACTTTTTCAAACTGAAGTTTTTATTTTGTTTGCATCCCATTAAGTAGATACTCACACACTAAGGTGGAAATGAAATGCTGTTCATACAGGAAATGCTTCACAGTGTAAGATAATACTTGCATAATTTTAGTATTGTGGCTAATGGTAAGATAGTCTGATGATAATGTAGAAAACAGGAAATAGCAAAATGTACTTGTACTCTGAAAAGTTCAGAGGCATTCGGAAATCACTCTTATTTTCAAGATAATGGATACTGAAAGCCATGCACCAAGAGCTCGAGTTTCTAATTTAAGGTTATTTTATTGAAAGAAACACATCTGCTAATTGTTTGTTACCATCATTTTCACATCAATTTTACTGATGATTTCTTTCCTGAAGTATTTTACATTTGAAATGATTTCCCTTCCAACCTTCTTTGCCTGGCACCTGCAGAGTTTGTTTTTCTTTCTTTTTTCTTTTTTTTTAAGCTTCAGATGATGATTTAAGTCTAATTCCCTCATTGTAGGCAAACAAAGGATCAGTTCTCTATGCATCAAGAATTAGGAGGATTCCTATCCTAACAATATACCCCACTGTCTCCCGGCATGCTTCTATTAAAACAGCTGTCAAGGGAAGGGCCTTCACATGTTGTCAGAGCACAGTGATTTGTTACCTTCCTGTTAGGTTTCAGATTGCACACAAAAGGCAGAATCATTAAGTACTGTATGTAGAAAATCCTAGCTGAATATTTGGGAAGACAGTTCATACTCATCAAAGATGACTGAGCTGGAGAAAACGGCCTTGATGTTGGTTTTCCACAGATGTACTGAGGATCATTAGTACTAGGCTATGATGAGCTTAGAAGCATTTCAACTTCACAAAATATAAACATCACTGGGAATGGTATGCAAATTACAGTGATGGCGGTAAGAATGTTTTAGCACCGTCATAATATTCCATTTCAAAGTGAAAACATCTGTGAAATACAGTAATTCATTATCATCAACTGATTTTACAGAAGATTTTCTTTTTTCATACGAACATATATTTTGTAATGAGGAAGAGCCTACAAAGCAAATAAACTTAATGATACAATTCAATGCTCCGTATTTAGGAGGGAAGCCATTTTAAATTGTTTCTTCCATTTCCCTTCTATTTTCCATAGGGAGGAAATCACCCTGCCATCAAATGCTTCTGGAGGAAATGGACATGTGTCATCTCAGCTCACCTTTGTCCTTGAAAACTTATGATTTTCTTTGTTTGGACAAAACAATTGCAAAAAGAAAAACCAAAGAAACAAAACAGCATTTGTGGACCCAAAAGTTATTGTTCAGCTCATCAGGGTGATGGGTTTTACTTCAAAGTACATTTAAGAAGCAAACACTACATTCGCCAGGACATACATACCAGTGTCCTTTCAAGCCTATGTCTATAGAAGAAGTACTGGGTCGTCTGAATCTTAAAGATCAATTTTGTTCGCTTTTAGAAATGACAGTCAAAATCACTCTGATAATAAAGGATAAAATATCACTCCATATTACTCTGTGAAATCTTAAAAGATTTGATTAAGGAAAATGCCTATACATGTTTTGAACAATTCAGCAGATGTCCTTATGTCTGATAAGCCAAAAAAAAAAAAAAAAACAGGTATATGAGGTATGTTTGGAGCACCTGCTCTTGCTGGGTCCGATATGAAAGGCCTGTTCTGTTCACTGCACAGGCTGCACAAAGTTGATCCTGAAAAGATTGAAACTATGATATTTTTATGTGCACTTTCAGTTTTATTAACAAATTGTAGGCTTATTACATATGCCTTTCCCTTCTCAAATCACTTTTAAAATAGTAAGGAATTTCATTACCATGTATTTTGGCATTGTGGATGGACTTCTTGAGCCTGCTATTTAGATAAAATATTATATGATACAATTCATGTCCCCCTCTGAATCCTGTTAAAAAGACCACTGTAACACACCAAATCTTTATTATGACTCAAAATATAAAGCTTCAAATAGAAATGATGGTGTGGTGTTCGAGAGTTGGCTCAGTGTTAAAAGGTGCTTGAATGTAAAGCTTGTTGGCTTCTTTCTCTGTAAGTAAATAAGCATTTTAAAAAATGGTGTGGAAACACAGTGGTGGGAATGAGTATGGTTCATTAGGGAATGTTCCTTCCTGGAGCCCACTGCACTTGAGAAAATTACACATGTCACCATGTGCAGGCCATCTCTAACCTTCCCGTCAGGCTGCCACGGGCACATTCCATCAGGATCTGAGGAGGAAGGCCTTCCAGTATCCTTTCCCCTTAGGGGGAGTGACAAAACAGTAAAAATAAATGTAAATTCCTGAATTCATTTTGCTTCTTACTTTGATGAAACAGTGTTATGTTCTTAAGAATAAGTTCTAAGAAAACCCTTGTTTGTGATCTGCTTCCCCAAAGACCACCATAGATCCTGGTGAAGTGTGCTGACAGTGGACCACCCTGAATTTCTTCCTTATAAACAAAGAGTCAAAGCTTTCATATCTACTAAGATACCACAGATCACATTTATATCATGCAGAATCTTCTTAACATTCAATATGTTGATATTTTTTAAGTCTACTAGTCATTAAACTGAAAATGAGAAAAAATTAATGACTAAGATTTAAAGATGGAGCTAGATTTAAGTTAAAGTGTTAGGGGTAAACTAACCTTTTAAAAAGACATCAGAGGCTTTCAGGCCTGCATAAAACATGTGGAAAAAGAAATCTTATTGTAAACTCAGGCATACACACACAAACCACCAAAATTACATTTTGTAATATATTTGGATGTTACTACTTTTTAAAATCTTCATTTTCTAAGATATTTTGTCTTATGAGATACAGAAATAAAGGTAAGTATTGAAAATTGAGGGCATTTTTCAGAAATGCAAACATTTGCAATTTCCCTTATGTTCCTGTATGCAAAAATAATTTTGAAAAAATATAAGCAAAGTAAAATATTAAGAAAGCTGTCTAAATGTGCTCAGCAATTCATTTATTATGGTTAGCTTGCTTTAAGCAAATTATACTCGAAAGGTGTTAATTTAAAATATTTACTTAATATAAATAAATGTGATAAAACACTTTGCTGCATTATGACATAATATTTAATTTTGTTCAAATACTTTCTACAAAATTTAACTTTATGGTGTCATGCTGATTTGGCTTTGGATATGAATTTATAATTAATTTTTTATCCTTTATTTCTAAATAATTTCCTTACTAGTAGAAGATGGACTGGATATGATTTCTATTTTCATCCATGAATGGTTAATTGCAACAGTAATTAGCTCCCTAGTACAAATAACTACTAAGCTAGATAAAATGTATAAAACAAGTATTTTTTTTCAATTTTCCACACTGTGAGAGTGTGATGTGTGAGAAATGGAAAACAAAGTGAATGATACAACTGTCCAGTCTAGTGTCAAGGATGGTTTCTAGGCCACAGCATGGGTTAGGGACTTGGAAAAAATGGGTGGTCTCACCTGAATTGAGGCAGTAGACTTTGGAATTCATGGAAATGGACTTTTTAAAGTGAACTATTAAAAGATAGTGCTATATACTGTCTTAGGACCTGTAGGGTTAGCTGAATAGGCTGCCTGGGTACGGATGTGTACATGAGAGGGAGGGTACTCACACAATTTGGCAACAGCCATCAAGAATCTCAGTGGGAAGGGAACAAGGCTCAGGGATGTAAGAAGCCCTTAGGAATCAGGTGTATTCCTAGTCAGAAGAGATATTGAAGTATCTAGGTCAACAAACAGGATGCTCTGTAGCCTTTTAGCTACATTAAACACATACACTCACACCAAAGAATGATCAGAAAAATGACCCACATAGGCTCATGTGTAAGAATACTTTATTCACAGTTTGTGGTACTATTAGGGAAGTTTATAGGGACTTTAGGAGGTGAAGCCTATGTGAAGGAAATGTGTCACTGTAGGAAGGACTTGAGGCATTATATTCCTCCTTGGTGTAGATTAGAACTCTACTTGCTCCTTATTGATGTGAAAGTGTGATGCAAGTTGTCTGCTCTGCTATGTTTTTCCTGCCAGGCTGAAATTTCCCCCTAAATCTGCAAGCTGAATTTATAACATTTTTTTTTCAATAGATGCTTCTCTTTGGGTATTTTTTCTTTGTGGGTCTGTGGATTACCTGGGTAGGCAGAGAGTATTGGGAACACGTGAGCAAACAAAGAACTCACTGGAGACAGTTACATTGAGCAGCTGTTTATCAGGTTGGGGAGGGTGCTTTTATACAAAAGGAAAACGAGAGGGAAGGGGATAAGGAGCAAGGGGATTGGTGGGGGCAGGGTAGTCTGTGGATGTTGCATGCAAGGATTGTTAGGGACCAACTGCATAGATGAACTGGAAGGACTTTCTTGTTTCATGGGCCTTGTTATTACCTTATAGCTGAATTATGTGAACTCCAGTAAACTCAGGGCTTGAAATGCCTGAACTTATCAGGGTTTGCTGGGGCCTGACAGATGGCTGGAAGTTCAGGAGGAAAGTAGTCAGCCATACTTCTGCAATTCTCAGGATGAGATTATAGGGGTTCCAGGCCAGCCTCAATTTCCCTTTAACCCTGTGTTCTCCGTGCCTCTCAGCAGGGTCCCACATGTCTGAGCAATAAGAAGGTAATGCTGAAAAAACTGCATTCAAAGATTTCATAAGTTGTAACATAAAAAGTGATAAAACAAAGAGAAAGAAAATAAGGATACGGAAGCCTTGAACAACATGATCAAAGTTTATCAATGAATAAAAAACTTTGATATTCTTAAAATCATACACACTGAAAGCACACACTGGGATGTCTTCCATTTGTGACTAAAGAGCTCAACAAAGGTGTGTTACTACACTGTAGATGGGAAGAATGCTCTGCAGATAGGCACTGGCTTGGGTTATTTTCAAAGAATGACAGCCTATTGAAAGAGCTGAGATCAACAAAAGGAAGCTAACCGATGGAGACGGAAGTTGAAAAAGTGTGAAGTACAAAGCCAGATGAAAATCATATCTCCACACCTACTGTAGTTGGAGGTCTTTGCAGTTTGGAATATACAGAAATGTGATCAAAGAATTCCACATAAGAAAGTGTTAGCTTCATACATCATCCATCCTTAGGTGCAGTCAACACCATAACATAAAAATATGCAGAAGGAAAGTGTAATTCTTTACAAACGAATCATTTTTTTTGCAATCACAAAATTATTTCTTTTGTCAGGAATGTTTCCTTTTGTATTTCCTGAAATTCAAACAAGTAAACATGATTTGTCCATAACTCAGTTGAATGACTGTTACATATCATCATTAAGCAGTGCACTTGTCTATGATATGACAAATACAATAGTCTTGATCAATTTTGAAAAATAATGCCTTATATATACTGAGGAAGAAAAATATTTATAAAGATCAAACCTCAAAATCAAGGAAATAAAAAATTCACCTTAGAAGACAACAGGGGCTTTCCTGTGAAAAGTAGAAAAATAGAGTACAGTAGCCATGCAAATATGAAGTTTCAGCACTAGGACCTTACTTGACACACTGTAAAAGATGCTTTATGAAAAGCACACCTTAGATTCCACTGCATTATGGCATTGTTATTAATCTGTAACATTCACATTCAAGAACTGGAATTCGAATTACAAAAAAAAAATAAATTTGTATTAAGTTTAAGATGTGGTATTGAGATGCATTTACAGTTTTCCTGAGCCTCATGAAATTTATGCAGTCCACAGGCTGTGGGTAGGCCATACCAAAAACATGTTTACAGTTAAAGCTGTTACTTTTGTTTTATCACAATCATATATGACAATATTTTGAAAGACTTATTGCAAATAAATATACTTGCACATTTACTTATCCACATTTCTACAGATAAGCAAACACATATGCACATATATAGACATACATGTATACACACATATATAAATATATATAAATGCAAATGAATAGCTAGTAAATGCTATATTAATACTCAATGTTGTATTATAGGCACAGTAAATGATAAACAACTTTAGGTATTCATTAAGAACAAAATATTCTGAATGTGTTTCACTCTAACCTTATTCTCAATATCAGAAATTTCTATTTCTAATTAAATTAGTGATGCTATATGTACTAGCCCATGTTCAAGTTTGACTCAGTTTCTTTATAGGTTAAGCCAATTGCAGAAAGATGTATAGGTACATCATTGGTTTAGGAAAAAGTAAGTGAATACAATGTGTAAGAATGGAGATTCAAGTCCCACCCTCAGCACTTTGTATTAAAATCTTTTATAAATGAAACAGGTATTAAATTATATAATGATGTTAGAGAAAATGGATTATTTTCATTATTAAAAAAACCTGTGACTGGAGTATATTTATAAACAATGTATTTGTGTTAATATTTTTATAAAGGTAAAAGGAAATAATGTCAAATCTCCAAGGCGATAAGAAAATTAGGTATTGATTTATAGACATTGCTAGGTTTTTAAGCCTAGGTTCATCTGTGAGGGTTTATAGCAACACCCGATAGTTTATATCACATGCCTCAAAAAACTCTTTCACAAATGACTTCCACTTCCTGAAGTCTTTAGTGTCTCGTGTGTGTGTGTGTGTGTGTGTGTGTGTGTGTGTGTGTGTGTGTGTTTTCCATATGTTCCATTCACCTAGGACTTACAAATTCACCGAACTGAACTTTGTGGAGGAGGATGGTGCACTCTACAAAACTATACACCACTGGGAGTTTCAACAATAAAGCAGCCTTAATACCCACCACGACTCAGGGAACTGAGCGGAAGAGGGGGCGGAAAGATGGTGAGAGCCGTGGTGGGGGAGACTATGCAGAGGCATGGCACCCTTCGGTAACAACACACTTGGGCCAGGAGAACCAGGCTGAGTACTAGGCTATCCATGGTCCCCTGCCACAAGGACTGTTCCAGACGGCCCACGGAGGAGGACATCCAGCTAATTGGGGATGGGGAAGAGGGGTATTGGGGAACTGGGGATAACAACTCATCATTTGCCCATTAAATAATGTAACTCATGATGGACAATAAAAAAAAATAATAAAAAAAAAAGCTATCCACCAGCAATATTCCTGATTCTTCCTCAGGCTTCATTCTCTTTCTTTCTCATCAGGCTTCAGTCTCTCTAAGGCATTCCTACCTCCAGCCATTGATCTATTGAGCAGTCAGTCCTACAGTACATTTTTTTTACTTCATTCAGTTCAAGGAGGCTTTCTTTGTTACATGACCTAAAGGTGCTCTCTTCCATCCAATCATTATTCATCCCCTGTTCACCACCTTATTTTACTTCCACAAATTTCTCTTTTCTTAAAAGTATCTTCTGAAAAATAAAATTTGTCACTTATTCTTTATGCCTGGGAGTTATTAAATATTTAGTTATTAAATATAAGCACCAGGAAATATAGTTATTTAATATTGGTCCCAGGAACATGTGGCCATTTAACTTTAAATTCAACAGAAAATAATACCTTGGTCTTATTTGTCATATTAAATAAAAATGTAAAACATGTGCTTAATATCCAAATATATGTAGGGGATACCATGTTTGAGAGCACAGACTACCTCTGCACTTACAGACTTTTAATGACCAGCTCTACTCTACCACGAACACCTCAAGAGTTAAGATCTTCACTTATTTATTTTTTCACTGTTATATGTCAAGAGCACACAGCAAGCATTACATCAGGATGTGGATTTGAGTGTTAAGTGAAAGCATAACATTTTAACACTCTCTGTAAGAGTCAGATCTACTTTTGAAAAATGAGCAAACTAAAATAGCAAATACTCATACACACACACACACACACACACACACACACACACACACACACACACACACACACTTGAAGGACATTTCACATGTTAGAAATACTACTCAGAAAATTCAGTACCTTATGTAAGAAAACAGAGCACAATTATAAAAAAAAAATTCTATTTTATCTTTCCCTAAGAGATGCAAGAAGACTTTGCATCCATAAAAATAGAGAAAGCAGTGATGGAGAAAAATCAGCTCAAGATAAAAAGAGTAATTACATGTAAATGAAAAACACGGTTGGTAAATGCAAGTCCTTGATTGAAGCAGTAAACAGTGGACTGATTAGTACAGAAAACTCAGCAACTAAAGTAGAACTCAGTTGCTCAGGACTCCAAATGAAAGAAAAAAAAGTGAAAGTTGAACTTGTGTCAGCCTAGAGCACTACTAAGAGCCTTATTTATTCTACATAGGAGGAAACAAACAGATACATACCCAGCAGGATCAGAGGTAATTATTTAAACTTTTCATAGCAACAGAAGGAAGCTCTCTTATAACCTGAACATGGATCTGTGCCTGTAGATAAAGTTTCTGGTAGAAAGTAAGTAAATGGTACTAAATAAGTTTTAAAACAATCTAAGTTTACACCTTCTAATCACTGGTCACATACTTCAAAGGCCTTTCTACAAAGAAAGTTAGGGGATTTGGGGCACAATATAGAACTAAGATAAAATATCTGCAGAAGAAGAAATATCCTTTTTGAGCATGGGGATCCAGGTGAGAGAGGAAAGTGGTAATGATTATAGAAGTGGTTTATAGTCATCAATTATACTCATTTACAATTCAAAGTTTCACCTTTTGACTTAAGTGACCTTTCCTTTGTGAAAGCCCAGTTGGCAAGATCCAGACCAAGTGAGGCATTTGTTTTGCTAAAGAAACTGAGAAAATTCCATAATAAAATTGGGTAACATGGCCCCACTCACATTGGGATATGAAAAGAAAGATGGGTGTGCCTTCGACAGTGTCTCTGATTTCTAATTATACACAGAAAAAAAAACACAAAAAGAGCGAAAACCCTTGATCATATTATCAGAAGTTGCTTCCTAAGTCATTTTCATAGCTAGTATTTAGGCTTATTTTCTTCAATATTCACATCAACTTGGACATACACACAAAAAAAAATCCTGGCTTAAGGGTTTGTGGATAGACCTTTACACATTCAATGTGAGAAATTATATTTTATACTATCAGAGAATAATGCTTCCATTTATTCACCAAGGTATCAATCTGTGAAGATGTAGTTATATCTACCATGAAAGAGAGCACATGAACCAAAGATCCCGCAAGTGCCAGAGGGGCTCCCTTACCTTCTCTTCATAATATAAATGACTGCCGTTTTCATGAAGAAGTCTAGAAGGTGATTAGTTTTTTCTTCTTTTGTTTTATGGTATCCTTATGGAGCTAAGGATCATGGAACATAGTGCCCCCCACACGTTAGAAAGCGTGTGTCATCAAGCCTCACACCTGCTGCAGCCCTGGCCTAGGTGATTGCTGGCTCACCTATGTTATCCTGCATCTAAACTGTCCACGGTTCTCAGCTGACTTCAGTCAGCTCCTCTCCAAGTTCTAGCTCTCCTCACACAGTCTCTGGCATCGTTTGCAGTCGCTGTAGCTTGCAATATTCATGGTAGGAAAAGAGACTGTTCGTCCTGGGTGGGTCCCCTTTTAAGAGTGTCTGGAAACCAAACCATTTCCAGAAGCACCCAGTGGGCCTCTGCTTTCATGTAATTGATTGGATTCCTGTCACTTAGCAATGACTAAAGCCATAGTGGGTGAGGGTGATGAAACTGCCAAAATGGACTTCAGTCATGAGACTTTGCCAGGAACCTGGCAAGCAAATCACTCAATGTGGATTGCAGAAAGTGGAGAGAGTGTTAGCCAATCACCAGTGTGGATGCACTATTCAAACCCTGACAGTACTTCTCTAAATAAAGAGTATCTGGAACAAACAAGCATCAGAGACTAGTGGAGTGTCCTGAAAAATCTACTGTATTTCTGCAATTACCTGCTGGCTCTCTCTTCTCTGCTGGCTGGGTGCTGATCAGCAGTCCTTAGGCCGCAGTGACTTTGGTTTACTATGAGTGTGACACCATATGGCAGCCACACAGGCCACGGAGGACAGGAAGCTGCTATGGATTGACTCAAGGAGAAAGTCAGACAGCAATGCCAGGAATCTGTCCAGCTCCAGAGCTGACAGCCTCTGCTTTTCTGACAGATGGCTCCTGACTTTCTGGTCTCATGAAGCTCCAGGGAAGGTCTGTAGGTCCAACAGGATATTTGGAAGTTCACAGGGATGAGGTTCAGAGATCAGATTTCATGCTCCAGACACAACCATTCAGCATGCAAATAAGCGCTTTCCAGAAGCAGATGTGGCGGCTAGCAGGTTCCAAGAGGGGGCTAACAAGGGGGGCTGAGCACTGGGTAGACACACTTTCAAAAGTCTTTTCAAATATCTCAATACCTGGTTATTGTGTAGTTAAGTTACTGGCACCTTGTCAGATTCCCATCTACTTTTGTTTCTTCCTCCTAACCATGCTGGGGACCAAGCAGTCCCACCTAGCCTGTCTGAGACTTTCCAGTTCATGGCGTTAAGAGAAGAGACTGGATGTACTTTAACATTGAACAATGATACTTTAATAATAGATCAAGTCTGTCTCACTTTAGTTCCCAACCAGTCAGCATTTACAATAAATCAATATTTAACATTTAGTCTTTCCTACGACATAACAATAACATAAAATTATTTGCTAAGTTATGTACATCAATAGATTTATAATATATGTATGTCTCGGTTTAGAGTATGGAGATCTATCTATCTATCTATATTCAGAGAGTGATATTTCAAGGCAGTAAAGTCTTTCAATACGGTGTCAATAGACCCCACTGCAATCCTACATTTGTAAACCCAGTTAAGAATATTTTCTGGTTCCTGAGAGTGTCTCCTGGAGTCTGTTCATGCATTATATGCACAGTACAAATGAAGAGCTAATGTTGTCTGGAGCCATTTTCAATATAAATACTTCAGTCTCAGCTAGAATTTGTTTATCCAAGCCAAAAAAAGTTTTTTTTTTCTAAAATTGATTTAATTGAATTTAGCAATAGAATATAAATACAGTTCTTACAAATTTTGAGAAAATATTAAGTTGTTAGAATGTTTTCTTCATCTTCAAAAATATCTTAATTCAAGTAATATTGAACCAATATAAGATTGAAGTTAAACCTAATTTTTCAAAAGTGACTTTATGGTCTAGAGAGAAGGCTGAGTGGTTAAGGAACTTGCTTTCAAAGCCTGCTGTCCTAGTCTTGATTCCCCAGGAACCACATAAAGCCAGATGCACCAAGTGGCACATTCGACTGGTTGGTTTGCAGTGGCAAGAAGCCCTGGCTCACTCGTATGCACTCTCTGGGTTCCTCTTTCTCTGTCTCTCTCTTAAATAAAAAAATAAATTATATATATATATATATTAAATAGCTTTATGCTTTGTCTAGTATTCAACAGTAGTAAAATATCAAAATGTGCTTTGTAATATTATTAACCAGTGAACTTTTCTTTCATATCTTAAGAAGGGTAAAATAAGTGCTATTTTTGTCTCCTCACTCTCAAATCGTTTGTATGTCTTTAGTGGCTTTGGGAATGCAACAAATCACTTGGCAATAACTTGATCTTTTCACTTATCATCAAGAAAAGGAAATAGTAAATAATTACTTTGATCAATTGTATAATAAAAGACACTGAAAGTAGTAGAAATGATTACGTTCTACAGGAAAATGATAGTATACTATTATAACTATTTACCCTAAGTAGATATTAATTAAGTCTTTTGAAAAAGTGATCATTTAATTGAGGATTTATCACTCTTAGTTTCTTGTAAATGAAAAAAAAAAGACTTTAGAAAATTAAGCAATATAAAGAAATTTAGAACAGTAAGCAATACAAAGATATCTGAGATGACAAATAGTTTTAATATAATGAATGTTTAAGATATGCTTATTACATATTTGCTATTCCAATAATTCAGGTCTCTTTTTCAGCAAGAAGAATTTGGACTACTATCTCTAGTACATGAAAACAACTGAGAATCTTATGAAAAGTCAGTTGAATGCTCTATATGATTCCTGACCCATTCATTATGTTAGTCTCATGCTCAGTTACACCTTAGAAGAATACATGAAATACTGGCTATTACTACTAGTTAGGTGAGTCTGTGCTGATAGGGCCATAAATATTTTGATATATAAATTATAATTACCTGGTCATCATGAACTTTTCAGTGGCAAAATAATTGTTTAATTACACTTGGTTGAGGTGTATCAAAGTAAAAAATAAAAAATCATGCTAACTAGTGTAGGATTTAAAAAACATTTTAAATGTAATTTAAATATGAGTTCACTCAATAACAAAATGACTTTATGACAATTTTCATCCAATCTCAACATGTTTTAACTTTAATGATAATTCAACACATATTCATTAAATACTGCATATTCACAATTAAAAATTTAATGCCTAAAGAATATAATTTAGTTACAGAAATGGTTAAAGCTGTTGCCAGGCAATTTTATTCATTTCTTTTTTCTGGAGGAGCACAGTTGGTGTTCCTGGAAAAGAATCAATTCTTGGGCCCCAAACCCACATCCTATAATCATGCTAATTTCAGATCATTAACTGGATACAAGTAAACAGAACAATCCTGATCTGTGAGCTGTGTGTGCATACACAATGACTTATGGTAAACCTAGTTGGCATCTCTGATCATATAGAATGTTTCTCTAGAAAAGGATAGACACGTGTTCTGTCAATGTCTAAGTATAAAATGGCTTATGACCTAAATAGCTCCTTCGTCTGAATAAAATGATGGAGTGGAACATCCATTTGAGAAAACTTATTTGGCCCAATATGACTGGTGCAAAAAGAAAGGACTCTGAATCTCCCTCTGCCTCTTTTTGTTTAAAAAAGAATTAAATATTTGTTTAGAGTCAGTGTCTGATGTATCTCAGGCTGTCCTTGAGCTCAGCGTGTCACCAAAGATCACCATAACCTCTTGACTTTCTTGCTTCCACTTCTGAAGTGCTGAGATCACAGCAGTGTACTACCAAACAAGGTTGATGTGGTGCTGGGTACCAAATCCAGGGTTTAGTGATTGCCAGATAGCGTGCTATCAATTGAGCCACACCTTCGGCCTTCTATCTGCTTATAGCTTGAATTATTAGCCCATCGTGGCAAGAAATTAGATTAATAGTAGCTTTATTTTTGTCAGATTGGACTGTCCTTTGAATTATTTAATTACTCGGGTATTTATGACATAATTGAAGCTGAGACTTGTGAAATTCTTGCATAATGTAACTATGCTATGTTCTGAATATGGTTTTTCTGTTCAATATAATTTTCGTGCAAATTTTAATCTGAGGTTTTTGTGTTTTCTTATCAGCATATGAAAGTGAGACAACATAGCACTCTTGGAAGAAAGACTGTGGGATCAAATGGGTTACATTTGCATACTGTTTGATCACTGCCCTGGCATCCAGACATGGCAATAATTAAGGGATTTAATTTATAAAGAGATCAAGAGACGAAGGTTGTTTTGTCTTCACAGTCTGGAGGTTCTCAAGATCAAATGGACCAACTTCTTGTCCCTTCCAGGAAGATACCTAATCGTATTGGAGTGTGTAAATCAGTCCAACTCATGAGCTCAGCCCAATAGCTCCACTCTGGCCACAAACTCTTTAACACAAGGCAGTCATGGAAAACACAGGGATAACTTGAGCAAGCTTACCCACTTGGCTTCAGTTTTCATTTTTGGAAAAAAAAATTGTATTATTAAAGCCTCATGTATTTGTTCTGAGATTTTTACAATGTAGCATGCATAAAAGACTGCAAATTGTTAAATCTCATTCTCTTTTAATTTCATTGCCATCCAAGGACATAAACTGAAATTATTGTTTATGAAAATATTAAGGGAAATAATTCATTAATATGTACCAAAATGTTTGCTGGATGAAACACATGTGTATATGTATATATGTCTTACACACACATATATATGCATATATATATGACACACACATATATGTATATGAAATTATCCAAAACCTTTATACAAACATTAATTTCTCAGCAATTCCCTGTGTTCTGAGGAAGTGCATAAATTGATTTGTCTTTTTCTTTATAGCTACCATTCTTTTAGTATGTTTCATGAATGCTGAGTACACGTTTTAGATTGTGGACAGAGATAACAATTATGTGAAGAGATTTGCTTTTTTTTTCTACTGTGGTTTGTTGTCTTGCTGGGGAGTAATTACTCACTCATGAAACTTATTTTTATATAACAATGAACATTCAGGAACCATGTAATTATTACTAATGGAAAAGACGCAAACATATTTATCTCTCCAGAGCTGTAGTACTAAGATGTCACTCACTATTTTGATGAACTGACTTTCAGCATAGAACCCCAAGCTCCTCTGTCACAGAGCTAAGAAATGGAGAAAAGAGGAAGATTGAATGACATCAAACAAGTCAACTTTAAAATGGGCCCATTGCATCAGCAGTCATCTAGAGAACTTAATTTGTGCCTCTAAGATCTGCTAGGTTTTATCCATTATTGAAATTAACATAAATGAACTTATTAATTCATTTTTAGAAGGTTAACTTGTCTTTGTATCTTTAAATGAAAATTCATTTTTAATTGATTTATTTGAGAGAAAATAAGAGAGAGAGAGAAAGTGGCAACTAGAGGCAGAGAGGGAAAGCATGAAAGAATGAATGTAGCAGGGCCTCTGCCCATAAACAAACACCAGAAACGTGCACCACCTTGTGCAACTGGCTTATCAAACCCGGATCCTTAGAGCTTAGACTTTACAGGCAAGCACCTTAACCATTGAGCAATCTGTTCAGCCCCAGGATTTTATATATGTATACCTTACAATAGGGATATATTTTGAGTGTTCTTGATAAAGAGATTTAGAATGTTAAGGTCAAAAAAGTTAGACACAACTTATGAAAAACTCCATTCAATGGAATGACTCATCTTTTATTCAGAAAGAGTGCAAGTGACAAATTTTTTCAACATTGCCACCAACCCACCAAGTTTGATATATTATTTTGTACTTTCAAGAGATCTTTATATATGTTTTATATCTAAAACATGCATAAATTTGGCCTTCTCAAACCATAAATGCTTAGGAAAGCAACAATTCATCATCATATCTCTCTGCTCACACCCAGATCTTTGCTAAAATATTAAGACTAGAAGGGAACTATTTTTTTCTAATTTCAGTTGTATTTGTCTAGTACACATTTTTCAGTATGGAAGATCATTGTTAGTAATTAAATATTGAAAAATAAGCTGTACACAAAATTTACACAACTCCCTGTTTACATTTGAAAGACATGAGGGGAAGTCAGCACATGAAACTGTACAATGTCACACAAGGTCAAACCTTCTGGAAAACCAGCAGCCATAGAATGGGTGGAAAAAATTTTATCTTTTGTGAATGAGGCTCATATTTAAGTTTTGAAACTATCTTTTTCTAAGTGTGGTTTTTGAGAACGATGCATAGAAGCGGTAAGTTTATCTCAGGATGTGAAAGCAGGCATGATGATATAAGGAAGAAAGAGCATGCTGGTGTAATTATTGTAACCCAGCACTCAGCAGGAGACTGAGGCAGGAGGATCTCCAATTCATCCACTTTAGGCTACATACAGTCTTAAAGAGAAACATAATGTTAAGAGGACCCACAGTTGATATCTAATAATATAAGGGCCCCTTCTATTTCCTCCTATCCATCCTGACTAAGCCAGAAAGATGAGAAGAGTTGGATGGAGCATAAGAGGGAGGAGGGTGGAGTAACAGGCGGGAAAGAAGTCAATTCACAACACTCCAGTTAGCTTGTGTAAATTCTGGAAGGCACTGCATGAGCTGCCAGGGGAACCAGAACAACGATATTCTGAGAAAGCAGGGGACATCCTCAAGCTACATCAACCAATGGCCTGAGAGTGCAGAACACACTGCTGTATGGCACAGACCAGCAAGACAAGAAGTGCCTATCCATCTGTGCAATAGTGGCCCTCAACCTAGGTGGGTAATCAACAGCTGGCTAATTGGCTATGAGATCTATTCAGTGGCAGGGAACCCTTGACTGGTGAGGGGATCCAAGGCAACATTGAATGGGGACCAAGTCCCAATCTCCAAGGGGAAGTCCTCACTAACCATAGGCCTTCAGAAAGGCTACATCTTTCAAATGATCACCAAAGTAGCAATATTCATCTCAATTAACCAATAATGATCTCACTCTCCGCTGGAGATTCTGTATGTATTTTTCAGAAATCAATGAGAACTATGGACAACCAAACTCAACCAACTGGATCTGAGTTGGTGGAGGCACCAAGGCAGGAGACGGACCACCTCAAACTCACCATTTAGAGGCCTAACACAACCTCTAAGGAAGTGTGTGACAAGCAAAAGAGCTATTCCCACAGCAAGGCAGAGATCCTAGGGAAGGATAATGGAGTTAGACACCAAGGGTTCCCAATATTGTCCAAAACTCAAATCCAGAGACTCCTAAGAACCCAACAATCATGCAAACTTAAAAGTCACTAACCTTGACTCAGAAAAATTTGTGGAAGAGGTGGCGGAAAGAATGTAAAAGCCATGGTGGGAGAGAATATCTAATGCATAAAGGGGTGTGACATCCTGGTTTGAAGGGGTTTTCTCTAATAATATGATAAAAAAAAAGGTTTCCTTGGGAGCTTGAACAGCTGGAAGTGTTAGTGAGATTGTAAAAGCTCATTACACAATACTGTGTTAAATCTGTATTCCTGTTTAAGTTTATGAACTAAAATAGGATTATTCATACCTGAAACTGTTTAAAAACATTGTGGATTATGCTCCAAGTGCTTTCTATGCTTGCAGTAATCAAATGTGATGAAAGTGAAAAGTCATAATATAAATAGAAGTTAAAATAAATGTCAGATATCAAGTATAGCCCACTAAGTAAATATATAGAAATTGTATTTAGAAACATTGTTTGATTAACATCTTTTCCATTCGTCTAATAGGACCAAAGAAGCCTTTAAAAATTCCATCAACTCTCCAGGCATTGTAACTCACACTTTTAAACCCAGCACTTGAGAGGCAGAGGTAGGAGGATGGTCTTGAGTTGGAGGCCAACCTGAGACTACATAGTAAATTCCAGGTTAGCCTGGGAGCCTGGGCTAGAGTAACAGCCTACCTTGAAAAACCAAAATTAATTAGTTAATTATAATAAATAAAAAATTTTAAATCCCATTAACTATAAAACATTATGTTAGATGTACTGATTAAAAATGAATAGACACTACAGAAAAAATGAAATATTCACTGTATTTGTAATACTCTAAGAACTTCAATCTATAAAAGAAAATCACAGCATAAAAATTTCCCTCTTTCACATTTCAAAACTAAAATACCACTTTTATGAGGTTGGAGTAGAAATTGGAAGATCCTTTTTATTATGCCTACAGATTATTAATTTCCTGTTTTATTTTTAGTAAAATTGCCTACATAATCGAAAATTAACAGTGCTTGACTTTGAGAAGAAAGTTGTAGAGAACAATATTATAACATACCTACCTGAACATAAAATTGTGTCCCTTCACATTTACTGAAGGACAATTTAAGCAATAAAAGTCACATTAATAAACTTAAAATTGATACTTTCTAATATACTTTATGCGATTTCTTACAGAATATATATTTGACAGATTTTTCTATAAGTAAAAAAGAAAAATAGCAGATTTAAAGTTCAACTGGGACAAAACTGTCAGTATGTTCCCAGCATGTTTTGACACTTTAGTTTAGCGCACTATTTCTGAGTGACATTAGGCACTTACAAATCAGTAAAATTGTGTGAAAAGTCATTTGCTCTCTAAAAATGGCTGTCCTTGTACGTTAGAAGTATTGGTTGTTATAAAGAATCATTTGATTGGTGCTGCTAAAATAACTATAGAACATAATTTGTTTATATATGACAGATGTTTTGATGTCATTGACCATAAACTTTCCACGCATTCTTACATAAAATTTTATATCCTGAGACTAATATCACGACTATGCATGTATATTCTGTGTGTAAACATATAGTAAATTATTCAGATTGCAAAATCATTTTATGATGAATTTGTATTTCCTAGTGAATAATATTTTTTATTCTTAAATATTATCTTCATATCATCATCTAAATTGTACTTGAAGTCTTTAAGATAAGATGAAGTACTTTGGGTCTTTTTGTTTAGAAGTGAGCTAGATACTTTTTTATAAAATTAACATGCTACAAAGTGCCATGGATTGCTAAATTATTTGTGCAAATGCTAAAAATTTTTACTCCTTGATGAATTTGGAGCATACTCAAAGCTACTTAATGTAATATGATCATATTTTCTCATATATTTTGAAAACTTGTATAAATTTGTCTTTTGAAAAAACAGCATGTTATATATCATTTATATTTCTATAACTTTTATTATCTATACATTTAGCCAAATGCATTCAGCCAAATCAATTTACCTCAGATATTTAATAATTTTTTTCTCCAAACTTATATACAACTGCTAATTTCTGTGACGTTTTATGCATCTGACTCTTACAAATTATTGAAAGTACTTTTTTAGGTTTATTTTCTAATTTTAAATTGATACACACATTTTGTGATATAATCATTGCCATTTCATTCATTGCTTATAGTTTATTTTTCATTACATTTTAAATATTACCTCAACTCATTTAAATATTAAGTGCAGGAAATATCTTAGTTCATCATGAGGTATCACTTTGGAATTTAATGTTATGTTTTTTATATATGGGAAAGTCTTCAAATTGGAACATTATGGATGTACTAGGAAATGAAAGGAAAAATATAAAGACGTCTGTTGCAGTCAGCCACATGCCGCTGGGATGAATCTCCAAACCAGGCACAATTTGGGGGAGGAAAGTATTTATTTGTAGCTATAGATACAGGGGAAGTTCCAGAATGCAAAAGAGGCTGCTCCCTTTTCACAGGTCCAAGCAGAGAGAAAAACCCACCACCTACAACACACACACACTAGCAAACAGGCAGGAGGGCAAGGAGAGAATTCTTTCACCTTTATATAGCCCTAGGGTGAAGTCTTGCAATTCTATCCCAGACTTAATGGCTTCCTGAGTCTCTGGAATTTCCTTCCTGCACTGCCCACACAGGAAAGGATGTTTACTTCTAGCTCTCCTGAGCTTCCTTATATCCTGCCCCCTACTGAGAGGCTGCCTTTTGGAAGGGCTGTGGAGATCTGAGTTCAGATACCCGGAATCCACACAAAGCCAGGTACAGTTGTGTGAGCAGAAAGATGGGAGGCAGATTCAGGAGAATCCCTGAAAGCTCACTGAACAGCTATCCTGGCATTTGCTGGGGTGAAAGAAGAAACTTGCCTCAAAGTGGAGGCAATGACTGACCCCTGCCAAGTCCTCTGATGGGCACATTGTACAGTGGTGTGTGCGCCCACACTCATACACGAAAACATGCACATTTACTTACATCATGTACAAGAAGATTTACATTCTTGTGGAAATGAATGTGTATTTCAAAGTGCTACTGTCCTGTCAAGACTACAATCAGTTCCATGTCCAGTATGATAGCAGAGAGTGGTGTGCCCAACACCAGAATCCTTACATGTGAGTGTTGTGAGGTGTCTTCACTGAAAACCATCAGCAAAAGGCTGACCCTTGGTTTGAGTTGCAGTTGTATTTCATTGTGCCTCATGTACGATTATGTTTAAAGCTTGAATCTGACTCATGTTGGTCCCTTTAGAAACAACCTTGGTCAAATGACCAAGCCAACAATCAGCACCATTTAAATATGTCATTTCTCAGGAACAGTGTAAAGCTAAAAGCTGACATAAACACAAGCTAGTTCTGTTGAAATTCATTTTCTGTAGGTCTCTTAAAGCACTAAAATGAGTCAACACTAAATTCTCTGTCTCTGCTAATGTGATCACTTAGGTTGGAATCTTCTCTGTGAGGATTGCCCCTGTTACTAAATGCTATCCACAATCTGTTCCCTTTAAGGATGGAACGTTCTGGAATCAATATGTGTCCTGAAATGAAATGCCCCCTATTTTCTCATTCAAGTTTCTCACTTAATCATTATGTAACATTATTTGAAATCAACTACAACTCGAAGCAAATGGACCTATTAATTTCCCCACATCAGTGTTTCCCACACATTAGTGTCTATTACTGTAGAATCTAGAAGAACTTGAGGACACATTTGGAATCCTAATTCCAGATACCCTAATAGATCAGAGAGAGTTTTCAAAATACATGTTTATAATTTCGTCAAGAACTGCAAACAATTGTGTTTCATGTGATTATGCTCTAGTTATATTTTGAGAAGTGTTAGTTTTTATTTTAGTTTGGGTTAAATTTGTTTTATTTTATAAGCATCATTGAATGGGACTGGTTCATTGTGAATATACCAGTAAGATCTTTCTTATAAGAAAATAGTTGTCACATTTAATATTTCATAAGGCTTGGGTTAATGTATTGGTTATTTATTGATAAATAATTCTTCCACATGGTTTTTGATAACTATACATAATTATGAATGAATAATGGTTACATAAACATGTTTGCAATGAGAGGAAAATTGAAAACAATTAGCTTCAATTAAAAGCTGAAAATGAAACTGATTTAGACAGGAGGGTGGCAATTTAAGCTATATATAGTCTTATTGTTTTCAATGATGTTTTTGAACTTAAAATCCCAGATGGAGCTATAGTAACTGCATATTGTCATGGTTATTATTAGATATGCTATTTTACATGATGCATTATGTTTTACCTTAACTGTGATCCTATTCACTCCATACTATTCTCTTCTAAAATTAACTGCACTCATTTTACTAAAGTGATCCATTAAGGGATATTTAACACATAATATATAAGAAAACTGTAAGACACTAGTCACTATTTTAAAACAATAATTGCCTTGTCTTACTGTTTAAGACACCTATGACTCTGCCCACAGTTGCTCAACTCATTAGCTGCCTTTCTCCTCCAGATGTTTGTATTTATGAAGACTTAAACTCGGAAACAGATTGGGCTTTAGGTTTTTTACAGAGACAAAATGAAATATTGGGGATTTGTTACAGAAGCCCTGGAAAACTGACAATTCAGGCTGAAGATGAGTGACAGCAGTGAGATCGACAAGATCAAGAGATTGCTACGACCCCTTCAGAGAACAATGAGGGAGACAGTGACCAGACACCCATGGAAAGTCTCCTGGGAAAACGACCCTGGGGCTCTGTAGTGATCTGCACCTTCATGAGGTAGGCGTGGAGCAGGGGACAAGGAAAGCACGAACTTCTTTTTAGGTGACCCCTAATTACCAACCCAGGGTCTGTCTCTCTCTTTTCTCTTCCCTTTCTTCCAGTTTAGTCCCTTCCCTTTTCTTTCCTTTCCCTCCCTTCCTCTTCCCCTCCTCTCCCCTTTCCTTCTTCTCCTCTCCTCTTCTCTTTCCCTTCTCTGTCATCTTATTTTGAAATGGAATCTGTTAAGGTTAATATTTATTGATTTAGAATCACCTTGGAGTCTCATTTTTTGTGTCTGAGGACTTGCAAGGAATGAAGACCCATGTATGGAGACGGTGCCACCCTTTGTACTGGGCTCCTGGACTGAAGCCAAAGATAAAGGTGGAAAGTGAGCTGCACACCAGCATTCATTCCTCTCTGTTTCCTGACTGCAGACCCAGCATGAACACCTACCTCACACTCCTGCCTCTGTGCCTGTCCTGCATGATACCGCCTATCATTTCAAATCAGGAATGAAAACAAACCATTCCTACCTTCAGTTGTTTCTATCAGGCATTTTGTTATGGCACCAAAAAGAGTAACTAATACAGGTTTCCATTGTGTTGCATAGGCTAGTCTTGAACTTGTGCATTTAAGAGATCCTTCACCTATGTGCTAGTTTGAATTTATGTTTGCCATAGACTCATGTGTTTTATTAAAGCTTGTAACTTGGCTGTCTAGACACCTGACTGGGAGAGAGGTCCCTGGAGGTGATCCTGTGGTCCTGCCCTAAGGTGTGCTTGGGGACTGTAGTGGTTTGATTCATGTATCCCCCATAAACTTAAGGTGTTTTGAATGCTTGATCTCCAGCTGATGGAAGTTTGAGAATTGGAACCTTGTTGGAGGTGTGTTGTTGGGGGTGGGCTTATAGCCCACTTTGCCTTGCCAGTTTTTGACATGCCTTCCTGCTGCTGTGTGCAGTACTGTGGCAGAGGTGATGTCCACCATCTCCCTATACTGGTCTTTTTCCCTGCCATGAAGGAGTCTGCTCCAGAGTCTGTCATCCATAAATAAATAAATAAATAAATAACCCTTTCCTCCCATCAGCTGCCTTTGTGTGGGTTCTTGTGGCTGTAGGAGAAAGATGACTACCACAGGGGCAGATCTGATTTCTAGCTCAGAGGTGTAAGAGAGCAGTGTGAGCTTGGGCAGGGTCCCTAGAGTTTGCTGCTGGTTTGATGCTGGTTACTTTTGGTGTTTGCTGGATGGTGATGGTTTCTTTCTGCTTTGATGTGTGGAATCGGTTTCTTCTAGTACTGATGGGACTTCTCCCTGGATCTGTAAGCTTAAAGTAAAGCCCTTCCTCCTCTAAGCTGTGCCTGGTTTGGATGTTCCTCTCAGCAGTGTGAAACTGTCTAAAATAACTTCTGTCTTCCAAACACATGAGGTTGAAGGAATATGCCACCACACCTGGCTTCATGAAATGTTATAGTTGAAAGCTAACCACAGAACACCCAAGTTAACACCAAGCTACCCTGAGATACAGAAACGAGGAAGGAGGCCAAGAACTATATATGAGGAGGAAAACTCCAGGCCATGCACAAAGTCTACATTTCCCTCTCAAAAGAGCCTCTGACTGTGCTCTGCCTTCTTTGTAAAGAAGCATGTTTGCAGGGACAGTAAAGCACAATTGTTCTTTGCACTGATATCTTGTAAGTTTATAACCTACAGAATCGCTGTTCTTTCCCTTAATGATGGGTTGGTAAATAGAAACATGATGTCATCTAGATATGAAAGCTCAAGTGACTGGCATATACTCAAGATATTTCCACTCTATTCCTTAAATATAGCAAATAGGAGGGTGTGAAAATTATATTTAAAGCCATTCAGAAAAGTTAGTAGATATGCCTGAACTATTCTTAAGGTGGCATCACAGTATCAAAGATAAGTGAAGCCCTACTAATTTGATCAGTAGGATAGATTTTATTCAGGAATAGGGAAAAGGATCCAGTGTGAACTGATCTCATTTTCACTGAAACAAAAGGTCAGAGAGCAGAGGCTCCTAAGGGCTAAAGGACTATCCTATAGGACATGTGGTGCAGAGGAGGGAGTGTTATGCAAGGCTAGGCCATCTGGTTTCAAAACTGGTGGTAAGAGAGTCTTTTTAATTTCTAGACTTGGGTCTTCTTTGGTAGTTTACTGGATTGAGAGACAAAGTTCATCAATCCAGCCCCATTTCCGATGTCCAGGATCTCACTTCTTAGTTTTATCTTCTAGGAATGAAGGATCTCCTTTAGGGAAGAAGAGGTCAACCAGACCCTTCTGACATTCCTGGTCTCTAGCAAAGTGCTCACTGCATGGACTCCTTTAGGCAGGAACAGTAAGGAAGAACCAGCATCCACCTACACAAGGGCATTTCTTATCTTTTCATAGTTTTAGTTTACTTTCAGGGTCTTGTTACCCATAAACTGTCTCATTAGGACAACCATTATGGGATATAGAGCAAAACTTCATCAAAATATTAAAATAATAACTACTATGTGCTTTTTCCACCTTTAAATATGAGAACCACATATTACTATGAGAAGTATTTGAGTGCCATTTAAGATGGTTTAAGTATATACACTTTAAATAAACTAGTGCTTATATTTCCCATTGAAAATGGAACTTTTGGTAAATTCCCACATACACTTACAGGATGGAGAAGGCTTCAGTAGACCCTTGGAAGGTGCGTTCATTAATCCCTTCTCCGGTCGGGAGAAATGATGGAAAAAACTAGCCTAAACAGCATGAGTCATATTTGGCCAAATCTGTTCACTCCCCAGCATAGATGTTTCTCAGTACACTGAAAGATAGACTCTTGTGATAGAACTTGAGTGACCTTCCATGCAATCAGAATGACAGGATTCCCCAGGTTAGAGAAGGGATTCCTTTCCCGGTTTTAATCCTAGGATTGTCATGATTCATTTGAATGTAGAATGAAAAGAAATAGAAAGGACCTTCAAATTAGAAAGAAGTAAATTAGAAAGGGGTATATTTTATTAACTTTTCTAATGAAATGTAGAGATTTACACCTTCTCATTAGCATCCTCCCTCCCCCCCAAAAATCTTTGCATTGAAGCACAAATTAAAACTGAAATGACAGCTATCATTTTGTTTTATAGTTTCAAATACTCTTTATGGGCTATTTAAAGAATATATATTGCTCAAAAAATCCATGTTTCTTATATTCAGAAATATTTAGGCATGTATTTTACCTATGTTTTAATGAAAATATAAAAATCCATAGTTTTTTTTAATTGGTGAAACAATAGTTTAAAAGTGCATTTAGAATAAGAACATATTCTACAAATATGTAAAGAGATCCAAATAAAGTTAGAACGTTGAGAACTGCTCTTGACTAAGAGCTGTATATCTCCTTATTTTATTTTATTGCTTATAATTTTGTTTATAATGTGTCTTAAGGAAATGAATAAACCACCCTAAGAAGAAAAAAGACATAAATATAAGCTATCATACATTAACAATTAACTCATCCAAATAACATTTGAATAGTTTTGCTTATTTGTTAAAGTGACACTATAACTATTTCCCTCCAAACACATAACTTCTCATAGCAAAGGATACAATCTATTAATCTAAACATTTCTCAATCATTAAACATAGAGAATATTTAATAATATGGCATTTTAATTTCATTCTTTGTTACTAAAAACCTCTGCATTTGTAGCCACAATTATACACGTATATCTCAGCAGGCTAGATAATAATTACCTAGTTCATCATCTGGTTACTTTTGCAAATTCTTGTAATGTTCAGAAAAAAATGCATCAATTTACAGAATCAATGAAGAGCGGGACCATCACATTTTAAAAGCCAACAAAATGAACAGATGAATTCTAAGAGTAAAATGAAATTAAGAAAAAAATATCATTTTATTAGAACATTGTTAAAATTCATGAATGAGAAATTTCAAAGTACTTCGTGGAATTCATTAGAAGAATTGGTGCCAAAGTGATCAATTTCACTGATTGTGTAATTATGAACAGAAAATCAAAACAGTAAATTGCATGTATTTTTTGAAGTTGAGGTGATGTTTTTCTCCTTCAAACTGCTGCCAAGTAAACCAATTGTCATAAAATTTACATCCTATTAAGTTGTGATTAGAATGTAAGCTATGAAGGCTTTCTGTGATTGCAGAAATCTGTAATTAAAACCCAATTAATACTAGAATTTTCATATTTTAAAAACAAGAATAGACCCCAAATCCTTACTGGGGTCACAGAAGGAAAGTGGGTCAGTGATTCAGCAAGTCACAAACAACCCACCAAAGACCCCCTTTATCTTTATTGCTTTGGTACTTTAACTCCTAATTGATACTGACTATTTCAATCTCCTTTTATTTTCCTCTAAACTTTGTAGTACTCAAAATAATTGTTAACAGAGTTTGTAAGAAATCTTAAATTCAGCCAGATAAGCAGAGTAATTGTGTCCACTTTTACATTTTAAATTGCCACCGTTTCTCTTGTCTATATAAAACTCCAGCCTGTCACAGCAGTGCACACCTCTAGAACTAGCTGCTCCATCATGGGCATCACAGTGAGATCCCATCTAAAACAATTAATACTGGTTTATGAGATAGTTCATGTGTTAATGTTTCTATTAGTCATCATTCTAGTAAAATGAAATGACTGATTTTCAGGTTTATTTATTGGGTGTGGGGGGGCTCAAAATATTATTGATTCAGAAAGGATGAAGAGTAGAAGTGGAAAGTATTTTTCCTGCTCAGTGGCTCAGGCCAGAAGTAACACTCCAGCTCACAGCCATTGGCCAGAATTGGAACATGGACCCAACGTACTTCAAAATGCCTGGAACCTACTGATAGGAGAGCCGGGAGCCAGGATGTTGCCAGGCATTTCAGACAGCTGCAGCTAGGGTTATTTAGGGTCCTATTCATGAATTTAGGAAAAACTTATATTAAAGTCAAAGTGGGCCTGAATTTTATCTTTATCTTTATTAGCTCATTAATGCTTGTTCATGTCTATGGTCCCAGTGCTCAGTAAATCCAGCATTTGTTCTGGGTTAATTTTGGTCATGATATTCATTTTCTTTCAGGTTTGCATGTACATATGTGGTGTGTGTGCATTGTGTATGAGTGTATGAATGCATATGTTTGAGGATGTGTTTGCACATGCATATGGATGCCACATTCCATGCCAAGGGTCTCACCATTTCATTCTCTACCTTTTTAATTTTTATTTTATATTTTGGCTGGACTTGACTAACTCTCAGAGATCCTCTTACCTTGTCCATGCTGGGATGAAAGTCATATGGAAAGAGAGAGAGAGAGAGAGAGAGAGAGAGAGAGAGAGAGAGAGAGAGAGAGAGAGAGAGAGAGAGAGAGAGAGAGAGAGAATTGGCACTCCAGGGACTCAAGCCACTGCAAAGGAACTCCAGATGCATACACCACTTTGTGCATTTGTATTTATTTCTTATTTCTGCTTATTTTAAAAAATGGAATAAGAGCTATATCTCCTGGTTTTTAGTGTAGTACCATAGTCATAGTTCTTCCATGAATGTTATCCATAACATTTCATTTATCTGTGCTACTTATTAACTGCTTCAAAAATGGAAAGTTATTAAATATATGCTTTTTGAACCCATTAGTGTTAGAAGATTTATTCAAAAATTCAAAGGTATTATATAACCATAACATGAATAGTTGAAGAGTCATATCATAAAATCATTGCAAACCAATGTCTGACAAACAAATTTGGCAAACTTTGCTAGCTCTGTTTCAGGTATGATCAGCCTCTACTACCAACACATATGCCAGGAACAACCAGGACCAGGGATGTGGTGGCTTTGTGGGTTTCTTTCTTTATCTTTCTCTCTCTTCTCTTCCCCTCTCCTCCCTTTCTCTCTCCTCCCTTCCCCCTCCTTCCCCTTCCCCCTCCCTTCCCCTTCTTCTCCCCCTCTACACCCTTCCCCTTTACTTCCCCCTCCCCTCCTCTCTCCTTTCCTTTCCTTCTCTCTCTTTCTTTGCAAATGTGAGGTGTGTGTGGTTTAGTGTGTGTGTGTGTGTGTGTGTGTGTGTGTGTGTGTGTGTGTGTGTGTGTGTGTGGTATGTGTAGTATATATACATGTATGAGCTGATGAGGTGCCTCTTGAATGCATCTGTGCAGGCCAGAGGAGGACATCAGGTCCCATCCATTAATAATCCACCTAGTTTTCCTTGAGACAGAACATATTACTCATTCTGGAGTTTGCAGGTTTTTTTATTTTTATTTTTTTGTGAGCCTCACTTCTGGACTTTGCTCCCTACAGGAATGGGATTACAGATGAGTGATCATCCTCTGCTGTTTACATGGGTGCAGGGGTAATCCAACCTGGGACTCCTCAGGGACCCTTGGGCCCTCATGCTGGAAGGGGAGAGATAAGAAAATCCAAGCTGAAAAACTTGAGCATTTTCTATTGCTTTTTTAAAAAAGTCCTTGTCTGTAAATATTTAATATCTGTAGTATCAGAAGTGTTTTAACATCAACAAAGGAAGCATGGCATTTTATTCAGACCAAATAATGGATCTATGGATTTTTAAAAAATATCAATAACTAGATACATTGTATGAGCAAATCTTCTGATGGTACCCCCATTTTCCTCCTCCCTGTCACCAACCCACTGGGGGGCCTCCTCCGTGTGCATACTGGATCTGTCCTTGAGGTAGGGGGTTATGAACTGAGCCAAAGGTAGTCAGTTTTTCTTTTTCTTTTTTTTTTTCACATTGTGTGTGGTTGCTGAGGGGGTCAATGTCTCTAGATATTCTCCCCGACCATAGCTCTCAGAGTCTTTCCGCCCTCTGTTCTACTCAGATCCCTGAGTCATGATGAGTGACTTTTAAGTCTGCTTTATTGTTGAGATCTTAAGTGTCTCTGGACTTCTGCTTTGGGTTGCACTGGATATTGTTGGTGCCTGTCTCCATTGTCCTTTCATAGGTTATCTGACCTGCTGTACTGATTGGTCTCTTGTTTATCTCACCACATTCTCATAGGTTTCATTTGGGCACTTTGTGATAGGCCAGGGGTGGTTCATCTCCTGCCAGGTAGTCAGCCATCATCTCATGTCTTGTTGGTGCAGTTGGGTTGTCCCCAACTCTCTCACTGCCTTCTGAAAAATTACAAACAGAATCTCCATCAGAGAGTGAGATCAGTATAGGTTACATGAGACAGACATTGCTAATTTGTGAAGATTCTAATGGGTGTAACCTCTCTGTAGCTCTCTGGTAGTGGGAATTTCCCTTAGAGCCCAGGTTCTTGGACCCCATAATATTTTGTTGCAAAATCTTATGGGAGTAAGTTCAATTTTAATACAGGTTTTATTAATTAATTATTGTTTCGCCAATCAAGAGTTTAAAGAAGTGATTTTAAATCTCCATCAACAGAGAGAAGTCAGAGCCCTTCCATAATCTGTCCTTTCCTCATAATTAATTTAATTAAATTTAAGCATATAGAAATCCTATTTAAAATTAAAATGTGGAAGATTCAGAAGTTACTATAAAGGTAATAAAATGTTTAATATTGGAGGTAAATAAATTTTTATTGTAACATGACTACAACATTTGATGAAGTATACTGTCATGTTAAATGCAGCCTTTGGTTTAAATTAAGAAATCTCTGGAAGAGAAATATGCCAGGAATTATTTCTAGAACAATTTTAAATTGCATCTGAAAAAGAAGCAAAAGCTTACAAATCTAAATTGAATATATAATTGTCAAAATCTACAAATATTTTTACATATTCAAAGGGTAATACGATTTTTAACATATTTTTGTTAAAATGCTCATGTTAAATCTGCATACATTTTTATCAGCATCAGCATAAGCTGTCTCTCTCTGATAAGAAATATATCATCCCCATTGAATTTTTAAAGATTTAAACTTTTTTTACTTTGTATTTTTGAGTTAGGGTCCTGCTCTAGCCCAGGCTAACCCGGAATTCACCAACAACAATCTCGAACCAACAACAATCCTCCTACCTCTGCCTCCTGAGTGCTGGAATTAAAGGCGTGCATCACCATACCTGGCTAGATTTAAACTTTTGATAAACCATTTTATGAATCAGTTTGTGCCTAAAAGATAATGTATTTTCAAAATAAAGATATTTTTGACATGTAGTAATTTTATTCACAAAGATGTATAGCACTTCATAATTTAAATTTGTTAAAGATTATAATCATAACTCTTACTACAGGTTTATTGTATCTGTTGTCTTTTGTGCATTTAGTGTTTTTATTTAAAACAATATTATTTAATTAAACTCAGAGATAGAATAGTTTAACAATAGTAAGCTACCATGAGAACTTTCTTAATTAATGATAGATTTTCTTAAGGAATTCAGCAATTAGATGAAAATTCTCATCAAGACTATCATGAGGCCTTAGAAATGGCTTAGTCAGTAAAGTTCTTACTTCACAAGCATGCAGGCCTGAATTCATTCGCTAGTACTCATGAAATGCTGTATGTGGTGACACATGCCTTTAATTCTTGTAGTAGGAAAGCAAAACAGATGGTCAGTCAGTCAAGCATAATTGATAAACTCCAGGACAGTGCGAAAAGATGCAAAGTTACTTTCTATTTTCCATAGTTAGTATGTTATTTTATTTAGCAATTAGTACATAACTTACCTTGCTGTTATGATGAGGGATGATAAAATATATGTATTCATCTTATTATCCTGTACACTAATGTGCTATTTTATTAAGGAAAGTGATTAGTAAATACCTAATAAAGTTAATAAACACATATTTGAGTTTACTTGGAGTATGATATAGTTCAATTAAATATAGTCCTGATGGCCTAAAACTGTGATACAAGCATTACCTTTCAAAAGTATCATGTTTAGGAAAACACACACTACTGTTGAACTTTAAAATATATTTTCTTCATTAACTCAAATTGTTTACAAGTATATAATTCCAAATATAATGTTGTACAAATCAAAAAGATTCCTGAGTTTTCTGCTCATAGTCGCATGTATATATAGAGAAAAAGAAAACAAAAGTCCAGCTTATTGGATTCATTAACAAGATTTTTTATTTGATCTTTAAAATTCTCAAGAGAATTACTGCTGTAACACTTTCTTCCTTCAAACAACTAAGATATGATGACTTCATTAATTATGAAACATATTTATGTAATTAAATTTATTTTGTAAAAAATCAGAATTAGAAAAGATAAATATTTTCACATATATAACTTAACTTGCTTCCATCATTATATTAATGTTTTGATACTTGCTCTCTATAAGGATATTTTATTATAATAATATGTATTCTGCATGTAAAATCAAACATATACACCTAGTCTTTAATCATCTCCTATGGTATTCATGTTATATTATTACTCTATTTTTAATAAATTGACTAAACATTTCTTTTGAGAATTTAATATGTTTAGGCATTATGCTTTTGAAATGATCTTTGATTGCATTTAAGACTTTTTAAAATATTTATTTATTTATGAGAGCTATAGAGAGAGTGAGAAAGCATGTGCCAGAGCCTCCAGCCACTGTAAACCGATTTCAGATGCATCTGGCTTTATATGTGTACTGGAATCAAATCAAGGCCATTGAGCTTTGTGAGCAAGTGTCTTAAACCACTGAGCCATCTCTCCAGCCCCAGGATTTCTATATCTAACTGGGCCACTTTTGCAGTCAGTTTCTCCTTGCTGTGACAAACATCCAACTAGAAGGAGCTTGTGGGAGGAAAGGGTTTGTTTTGGCTGACAGACTGGAGGGGAGACTCCATGAAGGCAGGGAAAAAGATGGCATGAGTAGAGGGGTGGACATCACCTCTTGGCTAATTATGATGGAAAACAGCAAGAGGAGTTTGCCAAACACTGGATAGGGGAGCCACCCACCCTAACAACACACCTCCAACAAGGTTCTAATTCCCAAATTGCCACAAGCTGAAAGCCTCACATTCAGAACACATACGTTCATGGAGGGACACCTGAATCAAACCACCACATCACGCCAAGTGTGGTGGCGCACACCTTTAATCCTAGCACTCGGGAGGTAGAGGTAGGAGTATCACCGTGAGTTCAAGGCCACCTGAGACACAGAGTGAATTCCAGGTCAGCCTGGGCTACAGCGAGACCCTACCTTGAAAAACCAAAACAAAAAACAAAAAACAAAAAAAAACCCCACCATATTCCCACCCTTCCCTCATAAACAGATAACCATAGATAATGTAAAGTGAAATGCATTCTCTCTAACTTTAAAAGTCCACACAGCTCAAGGTCTTTTAAGTAAGCTATAATTTAAAAAATCCTTAATTGCACAGAATAAACATTCACATTGTAAATGATAACATTGGGTACATCAAAGAAATAATGAGCAAATACAAGATTTAACACAAGCAAGGCAACATCCTGCTCTATAGCTCCAATCTGTTATGCTGACACTCTAACCAGTGAAAAGTCCCAAAGTCCAATAATTCTAACCAGTAATGAATCTCTGGAGTCCCAATTCCACCTCTCCAGCTCAGCTGCTCATACACCAAAGTACACTCTA
>PVHP010017764.1:0-34065 GCA_004024765.1 Zapus hudsonius | reverse complement strand
AAGTGGGAAGGAAAGGCAGACCAATCACCATGTGGTTTGTGAGGTCATGAAACATATACAAAGTGCATAAATCACCCAGAAAAGTGAAGAAAAAATAATACACATGTTAAAGAAAATTTCCCTTCTCCCCCCACCCCCGACCTCGAAGAGATCAGAGAGGGGGAGAAAATATAACACTCACTGGCCTGGTTCCAATCACTTCCCGCCAACAGTCCGGACAGAAGGCAAAAGCCAAAAAGCCCCTCCCAAGTTTAAGGTCGGGCTTTTAAAGTTTCCCTTGCTGGGGGGAGTGGTCAGCTGTGTCCTGGGAGGGAAGCGTGATGTGACAGCCTCTGTCTGAAGCCTTCCCTCTCTACCTGTGGGAGGTTCTTCCTCCTAACCCCTCTCAGCACCATGGCGAGCTATGAGTTACCATTCCTGTTAGAATGAACCACAGTGAGCTGTGAGTTACCATCTTGCTAGAAGGACTGGGGTGAAAAAGGCGCAAGGTCTCAGCTCTTCCTTCTCTCCTTGGCACACTTCACCCACTTACAACTGTGCTTTCACAGCCTTTGTTCAAACTCTGTTGACTGTTCTGTGCACTTGCATCCTGTTTGCATTGAACTCAAGGCCTGGAACTCCTGATCTGGTCACAGCAATGGATCCATACATCACTGAACACACCGCAGCCCAGTGAGGGTCAGGCATATCTCTGTCTTGTTCCCCATGGTGCCAGGAACCTCACTGTTGTAGTCAGCATTCTCGTTGCTGCACAGAATGAACCCAAACAAAAGCGGCTTGTGGAGGGATGGGTTTATTAGGCTTACAGACTCGAGGGGAGATTCCAGCCTGGCAGGGAAAATGAGGGCATGAGCAGAGGGGTGGACATCACCTCTGCCACAGCACTGCAAACAGTGGCAGGAAGGTGTGCCAAACACTGGCAAGGGGGAGCAGGCTTAGAACCCCATGAACCCGCCCCCAACAACACAGCTCTAGCCAGGTTCTAATTCCCGAACTGCCATCAGCTGAGGATCGATCACTGAGAACACATTCATTTGCTTGTGGGAGACACCTGGATCAGACCATGACACTCACCAAGCATTTGCACAGTTCTTAGAAGATGTGTTCCAGTCAAACCAAGAAACAAGACAGTTCATGTACCAGTGTTCATGAATTCTTGAAATTTTATGATAATCATAGGAAAATTGTGTAATGATTATGGCCATGTTGTATTTATACTCTCAAATTCTCAAATCCTCAAAATCTGTCACTGCCCACCGCCCACGGGGGCAATGATAAAACACACACACACACACACACACAAACACACATACACATATATACACCACGTATGGGTGGAAGAATGAGCATTCTCTCTTTATTGCTCTCTCAGATCTCATTGCTCATACCTCATACCTCATTGCTCATTTCTCATTGCTCATATATCTCATCCCTCATCCCTCATACCTCATATCTCTTGCAGATATGCTACAGAATACACACACACACACACACACACACACATATATATATATATATATATATATATATATATATATATATATATAGAGAGAGAGAGAGAGAGAGAGCTCCTTGCCAATCAGGGAGCTATTTATTGGTCTATGATAAGAACCTGTGGGCATGACGTGCAAATAGCCTAATCAGGACTCCCTCCGGAAACTCATTAAGCCAAGCCCCTCTTGGCAGTCTGTCAGGTGCCATCCAAGACTAAGCCAGGGTGTGCCTCCAAAGGCCCCCAAAGGCTTTTGCCCCTGACAAAAATCCCCCCAAAATTCTGTTGAAAATTACTGATTATTTTCTAGGAAGACTTTTACAAAGAAAATGAAGCAAGGTAATTCAGATTCAGTCCAGTTTTACTGTTCTGGAGTCTCATCGCTATGTTTCGAGCTAAATCTGCAGGTGTTTTTTCATTAATATCTCAAAAATATTTGTTGCTACAGATATACAAGTTTGATCACTTAGGAAGTTATGGTATTTGTCTTATGCATATTATGAGTATTTTTATTACAAAAATGGTTTTGTGGAGAATGGATCATAAATGGCAGCAGAACTACTTTTAAAATTCAGTAAGATAAAACAAAACGTAGAAACAGAAATGGCTGGCCTTTGCAAAGAAGAAAATAAGTACTGTGGCAGAGTGTATTCCTAACATCCCCTTCTTCTCGCCCCTGTGTGTGTGTGTGTCTGTGCACACCCAAGCATGTGTGGTGTGAGCATCTTCCCCCACAGAATACCATACTTGTCTGACTTTGCTCAGGTTAAGAAGTCAAGGCACCACTCATACCTCCACGAAGCCAGGGTTCTAGTTGAAGGGGGATGAAGAAATTTCTGCTCAGTCATTCTATGTTCCCTTCGGAGACACTGCCACCGCTCAGACATTGTGAGGACTCCCCCCTTTGATTTCTGCTGCAATATGGAGTCACTGGCCCAGCATTGCTGTCAGTCTGCCATGTTTTCTGAACCTCTAAGTTATCTAGAACCTTCAGAACACCTCACTGTTCCTCCTGTGAATGCTGTAGCCTGTGGGATTTCCACCCCAAACATCAAATGTCTAACATACATGATTCTACATTCTTAAAAACCAACACAAGAAAGTAACTGGTAGTTTCCATGTGCATGACTAGTAGACATGAAGCTATAACTTCAGATCTTCCCTTGGGCATTGAAAACACGTGTTTTTATTGATAAAGCACAGGAGGACCACTTGGGCACAAAACAGTGAAACCCGTGTTGTAGGGAGGCCTTGGAAGAGGGCCCAGTGCATTTTCTTCACAAGCATGAGGACCTGAGCTTGATCCCCAGCAGTCACATGCAAGCTGGATGTGGCAATGCCTGCATGGGACCTCAGTGCTGTCTGGGGCGGAGATGGAATCTCCTGGAAAAGCTGGTCGGCCAGCGTAAGGCGGCTCCAGGTTTAGTGAGTGACTTCTCAAGGAACCAGAGCAGAGGAGTGACAGAGGGGCTCACCTAATGTTCTCCTATGGTCTCTGCACACAAGTCACATGCATCCATTACACACACACACACACACACACACACACACACACACACCACATTACTTGTATCGAAAACACACACAAAAAGAAAAAATAATTTGTGACTTAGTTTTATTACGTAGTCATGTCATTTTAAATAAAATATACTTAATTTTGGTGCTATTTTTAGAAGCATATTTAAAGACAATCATGACATGTGCTTTAGCTAGTTCTATCACCATGGACATTTAAAGAATAACAATGAAAGCTTTAGTAATCATAGATAGTGTTCAGTAAGCTTCACTGGCTACAAAACACAATGACAGATCTCTGGGTGTATATTAAATGTTCCCCAGACAGGTCTACCTGAAAGGATTAAGGTTTCCCTCTCTAAGCATTTCTTTGGAAAAATACAATGTCTAAAACAGACTCATAGCTGGTGGTAATATATTGCAGAAAAAAGCATGTAATCTTTTTTGCAGAGAAAAGTATGTCTTTTTTCTCGTTACATTAATTTGAGCATGCCTTCTATCTTTAGCTAGCTTGTGTTGTATGCACCTGGTTGAGCCCCTTAGAAGCCCATGAGCTCCCCTGGGGCAGCTTGAGCTCACCTGTGGTAGCCCTGGAAGAACATTTGGTGTCTAGCTTCAGCGTTTTTCCTCCCATTCTTTTTTGAGTTGGAGTCTCTTTCTGGTTCCAGAGCTTTTCTGGGGTGGGGGAAGCTCTGGTGATTGTAGTTACAGAAGCACATGACCACTGCATCCAGCTGTTTGTATGGGTGCTGGGATTCAAACTGGACAGGTTCTTTCTTAGGCCTCTCTGACCCCCTGGTATGCACAAACAAACAAACAAACAAGCCAACAAACAAAACACCTGTTATGTAATGCTATAAAGTCTGTAGGTGTGTTGTACCTGATATTTTCCTCATTGAAACAGTGGACTCCTGCCTCTTGACTGCCATGGACGGTGGTTTCTGGAAGGAGGAAGATCCCACACAACAGGGCAGAGCCAGCTTTGTAAGCATGATGACCTCTCCTGCCTTTCTGTGATTATTTCCCTTGCTTGTTTCTTTGATTAAGTCTGACTTCCCTAAAGCATTGCCCTGTGGGTTACCATTATTCCTCACTGTTTTGCTGCTTCTTCCTCAGAGCTGCTGAGAGGGCAGTACAAACCCCGAAGGACAGGGCATAGGTCTTCCCAGAGGTGCTGGTGAGAGTTGCTCCTATTCCTCCATGTGTGTGTGTGTGTGGGGGGGGTCAGTTCTATGGAGGTCAGGGAATAATCTTCAGGTGCCAGGTTGTATGTCCTCACTTTCCACTTAGCTGGAGACAGGAAACACCTGGCCAGCTGGCCCATAAGGTTTGGAATGCTCCAGAGTCCACCTCCCATTGTTGTTGGTGCCTTGGGATCAGGGACGTACTTAACTTGTTTCTGACTTTACATTGGTTTTTAGCATCCAAATTCTGGTCATCAGGCTTGTTCAGCAAGCAATACCAACCACTATGCCACCTCCCCAGCCCCTGCTCCACTTGACTTTATTCCTGGTCACAGAAGACCTCAGATTTGATATCTCCCATTAAACTACCTAGAGACCATTTTCAAAATAATTTTCTGAATACACTGAAGCCTGTAAGATGTACTTCTTTAATTTTATTGAAGATACCATCCTGAAATATTGAATTCCCATATTTGAATGTCAGAACCAGTAAGAAGAGGCTCAGAGCTTTATTACCTAAAATATTAAAATGAAGAAAATGTGCTTTACCAAGTATAGTTATATTCATTCCTCTGTTCAATACACATTTAGCTACCTAATGTGAAACAGATGCTGTTTAGCTGTTTAATTTATTGGATTCAAGTATAATTGATATTTTTTTATTTCTAGCAATTTATAGTCTTATTCAAGAAATCAAGCTGCAATAAAAAAATTACAACCTCGAGGCATAAGACCTGAAAATTGTGTGTATGCATAGGAGTGACAGTGGAGACAAAATATGTCCTATCATGAAAGGTTCAGGAAACTTTCTCAGTGAAAACAGTTATGGTTAGAGTGCAGCTTGCAAATGATGGTGAGAGATGGGAAGCGATCTAGACATAAAGCGTTCAAAGAGTCAAGCAAGGGTGAGACGGAACAGGGTGTATTTGGGGAATTTAGTAAATTCTTATGTAGTTGATTCTTACAGTGGGAGTGGCTGACTGTGGCCCATAAAGTCCAGGTTCTGGTTGTTAAGGCTGATATTCACGTAGCATTAAAAGAATGTTCCCATGCCCAGTCATACCTGGAGATGATCCAGATCTACGGAGATCAGAGAGGGACAGGGAAACACATAGAAGACAGGTGGAGACATGAACAGGAGTTGATGAAGAGCATGGATACATAAATAGGTATGGATAAATAGATGATCAAAAGAGAGATATGACTGACAAACTATGGACAAAAGATGCATAAATAATGGACATATGGGTGGATCACACAGATACTAGTTAGTTGTATATGGAAATATGACTGAGTAGATGAGTGGGTAGACAGGTGACAAATGACTGATCCTCAACTTATATAGTCAACGGTGACAGACAACAGACAGAAGATGATAGATAGATAAATGATTAGACAGATGATAGATAGACGATAGATGGATGATAGACTATAGATATAGATAACTAAATAGTCGACAGACATATCAACGTGCTACTCTGGTTTGTGTACTCTGGTGTCTATCGTGTGATCAGTCAGCAACCCCAGACAGCCCTCTCTGCAGCTCTCACTGTAGATGCAAATGCAAGGCTTCACTTACTTCCCCGTCCTCACTTCCCCGTCCCTCCATCCCCATTCTCACATACACCCAAGTATCCTCAACAGGAACAAGGGAGGGCAGGGCCTAGACTAGGGTCTTCCTCCTGCCCTGGTCTTAATTTCTCAGAGCCTCTGAAAGCATCCCTGGATGCTGGGGTGCCATACCTCCTGCAAAGGCTTCTGGGTTGTAACTTCCCTAAAGCATTTTCCTTCTGTCTTCCAGTCACAGAGCAACTGCTGGCATTTACTTTCCTTCTGGGCTAACAGTTCTCTCCTTGTTGGCTTTGAAATTAATTTTCGTTATCTTGACACAAAGACCCAAAATATGACTTTTTTTTGTTCCCACAGGAACAGGCGGTGTGGAGGAAGCAGTGCTTACAATTTACCAAAAGGGGAGTTCTATATTTAACCAGCATATTAATATATGATCGTACAGCTGGGCAGATTGTGCTCTTCCGAGAGAGCGTTGCTGGTGCCTCTGAGATGCACCAGTGCTCTCTCAACATGCTTTGTGGGAACAGGATGAGATGGAGGGAAGGGGTGCAGGAAAATACAGGAGAAAATAGAAAAGTCCAACCTCTAATGGCTAGGGTAGAGTCCACCTATGGATTTCTTATGATTAAAGACCTCAAGCTGCCAGTGAAATCCCTCGTCATTAAATGATTCCTGCGAGTGAACAAGAAAAGCATAAAATAACTCCTTTCGTCACCAGCACATAAAGCTATTTTAGAACATGTTTTGAAACCTTGTCTTTAATCCCTGCATCTTGACTGGTGACATATGAACTATGTGAGGATCAGGCGGCGATCTGAAGTCATGGTAAAGTTGTTTGGCCGTGTTTCAGAGGACAGAGAGGTGCAGGGTGGGAATTTTGGGTGGCTGAGCAGAAGGGCTTAAATTGCACTAAGTATTCAAAAATTAGTGTTGAAATGGTTTTTAACTGTGTTACTTTAGAGGAGACAGCTCTGATGTCTCTGTGAGCCCAGTGTGCCTGGAGATTCATTCTGCTACCTGCTGCCCACCTCTCCTAAAATGCCCAGAAGTGTGCCAACCTGCACAAATACTAGCTTCACTTGCCAAGATGCCGGAGTTCCAGGTTTCTAAGGCAAGAATGCGCACAGCACACCAAGAGCTGTGTTTTCAATTAGCTTCCGACCCTGTTCTTTCATTTTTATTTCATTTTAATTGAACAAAGTCCTAACGAGATTGTACATCATTTTTTAAAATAAACTGACAAAGAGATTTTGGAAATCATTGTATCTTGAGTTCACAGAAGGAGCGAACCAAGTGTTCAGATATTCTTGTCTCTGGAAATAGACACTCAGTGGTTTTCTTTTCTAGAAATATGTCAAGTGGGTAGCTACTTGATACCAAATGTTACTTTTTTTAAAACAATTTTATGTAAAAGCCACTCTTTTAACAAGAGACAAGTTATATTTTAAAAAGCTTCTAAAATGAAGGGAACAAATTAAAAGTTTACAATTTTAATTATAGAAGAGCTATCACTATTGATTTAATCAATCCTTCATGAAGCACAGGGCCATGATTGAACATTGAAAGATTCCAAATGAAAATTGCTTAGTAAATGCAATCATGAGGTTGCTTAATTTGTAACATAGGGATGTTAGCAACATGCATTTTCTTCATTAACACTTATATGGTTGAGGCTTTACTTTTACCTTGGATTTGGTTAACAAATACATGTTACGTAATGATGTGTTTCATAGTGCTGTGCTGTGCTGTCCAGAGAACGTTTGTTACATCTGCCCATATGACAGGTGAAAGAGCCAGGGTTAGAGATGACCTACAACACACTGGAAGCCATTTAACAAAATAAAATCTTTGCGAATAGTTGTCTCATAGGATGTCCTTATTATATGGAAACCTGTATCATCACAACAAATTGAGACTAGTGTTATGACTTAATCTCACATTTATATCCTATAGAATTAAACATAAAACTATGTAGTTCTTCTCACTGAGAGAGCTAAGATTTTTTTGTGGGATCATTCTTTCATGACACAGCTCTCTTCCAGTGGGGCTGCCAATGTTCACCCAGAAATTTGGGTGGCATCATCTGCAGCCTATAGTTGGTTCTCCATAGCCACTGCCCTCAGTGTGATGGCCCAGCCTTGACTGCATTACAAGGTGGGTTTCCAGGAAGTCTGGGTGGGAGCGGAGGAGCAGGGGTTGGGCTTGGTATTGGTGCCATTCCGAACTGGCATTGTCAGACTTCTCGTATTTTCTTGATCAAAAGCATGCCATGTACCGTGCCTGTCTGTGAAGGGATGGCATGTGTAAGTAGGCACAACAAAAGGATTGTGTGGCTGACCCTGGTCAGAAGTGGTGTCTACCACAGCAGTGTTTGAAATGTAAAGAGAAACATGTATTTTGAGGTGGTTAGTGGGTCACCTTTCAATCTTTTATTTGTACCCCAAATATCTTTATTGCCTATTAGGTATAAATCCAGGCATAAGCATGATACAATCAATTATGTTGGGCTAGAAGAAAATACACTTGTTTATGTAACTACTGACTTCCAACTCTATTTTCTATGGGCCAAGTTAGTGGCAAGTTGACATTTTCATATACCTCCTAATAATAAAAATGATAACAATGTGTTGTATTTTTATTTTAACTCAATTTTCTCTTATGTCTGCAAGCTTGAGATTCTGTGCACTGTGTTAGATGTTGGAAAATACCAAAGAACTAGACAAAGGTCTAAAAAATTCTAGGAAAATTCAAAAGAGTTTCTGATACCTCCTCTATGCACTATGGTATCAATTTGAATAAATGGAAAATTTGCTGATTAAATTTCTTCATTCCAGACACATTTACACATTCTAAAGACAGGCCCTAACCCTCCTATATTTAAACTAAAAATTAGCTGGTATTATCCACAATATAAATGACCTAAAAAGTGACACCTGGGGTAGCAAATATTAATGATTCCGGATTTGGCAGGAAGCAGTCTTTGAAGAGACAGGTGATAAATGTAATTGTGTTCTTTTCCTTGCCAATCGTGGCAGGGGATCTTGAACTAGGCAGAATGTGCGCTGGTGAGAGGCATTGGCTCACTGCTGTAGACTCCACGACAGCCTCACGCGTGTTTCATTATAGCCGTGTGGAGTGAACTCGTAAATTAGCCGAATGTCAAGTTTCCTGTTAAGGGCTTATTCCTCTGGGTTGAGAGTTGGCGTCTCAGGTAGCTTGCTCAGGTTCACACATTCTTGGAACAAATATTTCTGAGCTCACACTGAGCACCAGTTCTCATAAGTGGAAATGCATTTATGACAGAGGTAGGTGCCTACTCTTCCCTCCGAGGGGAAAGAAGCTACATACCACGTAAGCCCAAGTCAGACCGTGGCACGTGGATACACCGATGTCAAGGGAGGCGCCCTGTGTGAAGTGCTCCAGTGCCTTGGAAGAAAGGATCAAGTCCACCCGTGTGGCAGGTGAAAGGACTGATGTGTGTGTGTTCTGCAGGTTTGGGGGTGCTGCACCCAGGGTAGGCAGAGGGAGCTGAGGAGGGCAGTCCAGTAGCTGAGTCCAGAGAATTTGAAAGTCAACTCACTCATAAGAAAGAAGGATTGACTTGGGCCCACAGACTCAGAGAGTTTGCTAGTGGCTTTCGTTCTGTGGTGAGGCAGAACCCATGGCAGGAGGGCCTGTGGAAGAGCAGCAGCAGCCATGAAGGAGAGAGAAGGCGCAAGAAAGAAGTCTATTCTGTTCAAGGCCACACCCCACTGACTTCACTTCCTCTAACAGGCCATCTGCTAAAGGTTCCATTATCATCCTGAAGCCCCATGAAGCTGGAGATCAGCAAATGACCTTTGGTAGAATGTGGGAGAAATCATAGGTAAGGGGGGAGAGGGGGAGAGAGAGGGAGGGAGGGAGAGAGAGAGAAGGAGGATTGGAGAGAAGGAGGGGTTCAAGATTGAAGGGGCATGTTGTAGAGTGGGAGGAATTCAACTTTTGCCTCTGATGACTTGGGAAATGGCTAGGAAGATATCTGAATACTTTTGTCTGAAATCATCACTATAGGTGTTGTGTGAACAAAAGGTATGAGACAGTTTTTACTCCACTGAGAACGTGGTGGGCATAAATAGCCTGAGGCCTAGGTGAATTTCAGTCAGATTCTAGAGATTTCCTGATATTAGAGAACAGCGAATTAGCCAGTGGTCAGCAATGGGGCAGGGATGAAGTTGGGATCTGTGCGTTTCAGTCTGAGCAAGTGGATGGATGCCCATTCGTTTTGTCTTATACACACATCACATAGGACACTGTTTTTAATCTCTGTTCTCATGGCCTTGCTGTTTATTTGATCAACTATATCAGGGGAAGGAATTCTGTCTCTTCACCCCATGTCAGCATGACACAGCGTTTTAGACACATTCTAAATCCTAACTCTATGTGAGAGCGGAAGCCCTTTCCAGTGAGCTGCTCTCTGGATGAAGGATTGCCAACACAGAGGTGAGGGACTCGAGCTGTCTAGATCCCAGGAGCTCAGTGCTGATTCACACTGTACGCTACTGGCTCTCCCAGAGAGGTGCCTGGGCTGGGACTGAAGCATGGAAGTCATTTAAAGCTAATGATGCGGCCCTATTTTGATCTTCACTCAAAGGCATAACAAAGATTAGCTTCTGGATATAGATATACATTTCCTCAGCTCTCACAGGAACAAATGTAGAAAATAGCATCTTCTATCTCTGGATATGCCTTTAAAAAATCTGGGTCTGAGTGAATGGTTTACACGTTAACTAAAAAAAGAAGTAGCTTTGGTCATTGTATCAAAACCTGGGAACATCTTTAAGTCCTACTGCTAGAGCGAGCCAGGGAGAACTCAATCCCACCAACAAGGCATGGGATGATGGCTGACATCCTGGAAGGAGACAACCCACACCTAGCCTTCACACAGGGCCCAAATGAAACCTACAAGAAAGCGACAAGACAAACAGGAGACCAATCACCACAACAAGTCTGATAACCTGTGAAAGGTCAATGGAGACAGACACCAAGGATACCCAACACAACCCAGGGCAAAGATCCAGAGATACTTAAGATCTCAACAACAAAGATGACTTAAAACTCAATTGGGGGCTGAAAGAATGTAAGAGCCATGGTGGGGGAGAATATCCAGAGACATTGCCCCCCTCAGCAACAAAGTTCATACCCCCCTATCCTATGGACAGATCCAGTATGTGCACCGAGGAGGGACCCCGGTGGGTAGGGGACAGAGAGGAGGGAAATGAGGCATCATCACAAGATTTGCTCATGCAATGTATATAATTATAGATAATAAAGATATTAAATAAAAATTAAAAATGTTTAGGCCTCACTAGAGAGGAAAATGAATCCATGGACTAGTAGTAGGTGTTCTGCAGAGATGGGGGATGAAGTCATTGGGAATAAAAAGTATTTACAGGATGCAGGACCTCGTCTGGCTGTGAGTGGGAGCCTGGACCACAGGAAGCAGAAGGCCTGTCATACAGGTGCTCTTCGCAGGGAGGTTTAGTCAAGATTGGCTTTGTGCAGTTTTTCTATATACAGGGCGATTTTTCCCGGACGTTATGTTTTTATTTCTATTTGTATCCTTGTTATTTTTCTCTCTTGCTTTCTTTTTAAAATAAACTTATTTATTGTTAATAATTAGAAACTGTAGAAGTCTGGTGATGGTACCCCCATTTCCCTCCTCCCTGCTCTCAACCCTCTGGAATGGTCCATGGGATGGGGGGGTAATGAAGTGTATAAGTAATAGCCAGTTTTTATGTGTGTTGTTGTTGTTGAAGGGGCTGTATACATTTTAAGTTCTATAATTTCTTTGTTGTCTGATTTTCTCTCAGGTCTCTCGCTTCTTTGAAAAAGAAAGAATAATGAAAAACAATAAAGACAATAAGACTGTGTATTCATATTAAAACTGTATCCAATGTGGAGCTTACAGAGTTTCTAGAAAAGATTGCTGAAATGAAGGTGAGATGATTACCTAGTCAAATGTGTAGATTTTGCAATAGAAAAAAACCCCGTGAAGATAAGGAGCTTGTGACAGAGATGCGGGAAAGGCTATTACACCAAATGATAGGGGTTTTGTTACATCCTTTACTCAGAACTTAAAGCATTCATGATTACAACTGATACATCCATTTATTCATTTCTTCCACAAGAAAAAATAAATGTAATAGCAGCTTCTTTGCTTAGCCTGCAATTTAAATATTTCAAATTTGATAGGCTTGGCTGTCCCTTGGATTTATGATTTGTCTCTGCCATGAATATCACTGTTGATGTCCTAAGAACAATCTTAAGGAAGCCGTGAGTACAAGTCCTCCTCCGAACCGTCTCTGCTGGCTGAGTCTTTTAGCTTCATTTGTGAGTTCTCACTTTTGCGCTAAGTACCATCCAGAAAGAATATATTGTTGAAAGTATAACAGGACAGCAAATGTCAACCTCAGGCGGGTACTGCAGGAAAGGCAGAGAAATGAGCTAGAGAAGCATTCTGTTTATCGGGCATTGTGCAATGCCTTTCACATTCTGCGAATGTCATAAAGAACCCACATATTGAAATAGGGAAGAGATCCCACAGCCTAGAAACCCCTCATTTCTATGATATATCTGGTTGACTTTAAATTACTGAAATTGATTTCTAGAAGAAAGATATATTTTAGATTTTACTACAAAGGCTAAATATGAATTCAGTTGCTAAGCAAATACTCAAATACACAGACAGCTGTTAATTGGCATTGTATGCTCACATTGGGAGCCGATTAAGCTTGTCTGTTTGCATCTGGAAATTTTCTTTGTGATTTGAGTACTTTCCCCAAGACAAAATTGAGCCACATTGAAAAAACATCTCAAGCTGACATTGATCATGTTTTATTCTCCGGTAAAGTCACCTTAGATCAATTCTTCTCGGATCCACTGTTTACAGGCTGGACTATAGCAAAAATATGTGCTGGTGCGCTCTATTCTATCCATCCCCAAATTCAATATTTGATGTGTTTGTTTTAATGCAGGAGACATTCAAATACATTGGGAAATCCCTTAGCATACTTGATGCATATAGTCATTTAAGTGATTCATTCACCCCCTACCAACGTATTGATTAAAAATTACTTGTCTAATACCTACAATACTGTAGATGCAGTCAGTGATCATCAGATTCCATGAGGCAGAAAGGAATGGGATTTTCCTAGAGCAGATTTGGGTTCATGGCCCTGCTCTATCTGTGGGTTCTTGGGGAAAACATGGTAAAATTGCCTTCCTTCCTTAACTTTCAGAATCCTACTGTAAAATGTAAACATGATGATCATGCCCCAAACCCCCAGTGATTCTCATGGAAGTCTGCATAGATTTTACACTTGTTTTATGTTTACTGTTAGACCTTTTATTGAAAATGTCATATATTCTATCTTTAGTAAACAAAAATATCATGGATACAGCTCAAGTTCTTAACAGGAAAATTTACTTTACATCAGGCAATTAAGAGAGTGAAGATATTTTGATTAAATAACCTTATAAAGTGATATAAAATTGCAATTATCTTAGCCATATACATATAAATAAAATAAAAGGGCTGAAGAGAGGATCAGTGGTTAAGACATTTGCCTGTATGTAAAGCATAAATATCTGGGTTTGATTCCCAAATACCATATAAAGCCAGATGCACAGAGCGGTGCATGCATCTGGAGTTCATTTGCAGTGGCTAGATGCCCTGAGGCTCCCATTATCTCTGTCTTTCCTCCCTCTTGTCTCTCTGCTTGTAAATAAATAAATAAAAGTATTTTTTAAAAAAAAAACCATAAATCACAAGTCAAGATAGATGATATATATTTGTATTTAACAGAAATTTTCAACTTTCCGTTTAGCACAGAAATCCCCGTTTGCATGGGGCTTGCCTACTTCCTGGATGCGAGAGCTGAAGCCTGCTTTGCCCATCACTCTTCTCCACACAGGGGTGGAAATTTCAGACAAGCTGAAATGTAGTGGAAGAAAAAACCAAATTTGATTCTAAAATTTTCTGAGTCATTGATTTCCAAATCAAGAATAGCTTGCTAAGCTGCTACGGGTCCCCGTAGAGGCCCAAGTGAGAGAAGCCAGTGCAAGGTAATGAAACATGCTCACTGCATGTGGCCATGGGCCAGTATTTCTTCTTTCCCCAGTGATTCTTGTCAACCTCCCATTGTAGAAACTGTTCTCATTACACCAGCACACCAAACCTCAGTCTGTGGAACCCTGCGGTTACCCTAACTCTGAGCGCTGATGTCCCATGGACCCTTCTCCTTAAATTTTAATTTTAATAATTGCAATTTTATATCACTTCATCAAGTTATTTAACAAAAATACTTTCGAAGTGTTTGTAGAGACAATTGCTAATTGCAGGAAGTCATGCAGGCTGAGTGGACACCATTCAGAGGTTCATCTTGTCAACAAATCCATCGCAGCATCTCCATCCACTAATATGAAACCTTTCAAACTGATGTACACCAATTCACTTTGTAGTTTCCCATGTATCTATACAGTGATAGTGTTTTGTGAGCTGGAGAGATCACCAGGGCTAAGTGCCCTTCCTCCACAAGCAGGTGGCCCTGAGACCACCTGAATCTCTAGGACCTGGCCATGTCTGCCAATATCCTCAGTCCCACGAAGCAGAGCTTGGGCCCAGCTTGGGAAAAGCGGAAAGATTTGGTATGGGAAAGAGAGTCAAGAAAGAATGGGCCGGAGAGGGATGCAGTGGACACTGGACATCCTGCTCTGGTCACCACAGGCCCGAGCATGAGGGAGCACAAGTGTCCATACATGGGCATACACCACACCCCGCCCCCCACAGATGCACGCACACACACACACACACACACACACACACACACACACACACACACACAAGGGAAAATTAAATAGTTTGTTGGTCAGCAAAAGGAGGCTCTGTTGGTAGAGGAAGAAGAGGAGGCAGAGGAGGTGAAAACAGAGAATGACTTAGTGGCCATCAGAGTTATGAAAACACGGGGCAGGTTTTAAAATTCAAACCCCAACTCCCTGCCAGTGTAACTGCTATTCTTTCATCTCAAATTCCATTTCAGATCTGCTTCCAAGTTTCACAGTTCTGAAAATCGCACTTCTACGGCACCTCCCATTTAACTAGGTAAAAGGCAAGGACAGTTCCAGTGCCTGAGAATGGGATTTGGTCACTCGAAGTTCTAGAAAGCACTCAGACAGAGCCCTGTTTGGGTGCTAGCGGGGTCAAGGGAAGTGAGGCTGGCTGAAGAGAGAACTGTCCAAGCGGCCATGCCGTTGAGAAGAAGTCCAGCAGGGGAGAACATGGTGACCCGTCACCTCCTGGAGGATCGAGGGTGACTTACATCTAGTAAACTGAACTTGAACACTTTGTAGCCATTTCTAGAGAAATGACACTGTTCAGTGTGTGGTGGGGAATGCCCTTTACGTGCACACACATTCTCCTGCAAAGTGCGGCAGGTTTAGTGAGAGGCGTAGAGAAATCCTTCTCTAAAAATGATCTGAAAAAACAAAAGAGCCTATAAATGACATGATACATATTTCATATAAAATGATCATTTGGAGGTAGATTTGGAAGAATAAACAGAACTTAGAGCGCAATTTGACCTTCCCCAAGTGCATTGATATCATATGGGATTTTGCTCAATCTGCCTCCTAAGCTGGTTGCATGGCACACTCAGCCTCTGACTAGAGACAGACAGAATCTTCCACATGCATGGAAAGGGAAGTGCCACCAGACCCATGGATACATGTTCTCTGACCCTCATTCCCATCACAGTCTGCAAGCTGGCTGTGAACACTCCGTTCTCACCCGCTAAGATAAATGAACTCATTGCGGAGATGTGCCTTCTCATAGAAAAATCATTTTATCAAACCTGATTTTAAGGCTGGATTTCATTTCCTATCTTCATAATTTAGTCTTCCCAGTGTGCTTTCTTTCCAAAGACTTTGTTATTAGTATTCTAATTTTCCTCAGTGTAGATACCACAAATCAATCAATTGAGTCAGCTAGTTGAAACCATCATGGGCAGAATTATTTCCAGTAGATTAAGGTCAGGGTGAAGAACATGACCTGTTTAAAGGGTAGGGTCTCATTAGCATAAGATTCTTTGGAAACACATTGACCCAACATTGCAAATACTGCAGAGGGAGAATTTGCCTGATACACTGCCTATATTGATCTCAACATTGTCTTGTTTATTTCCTTTAATTTCCCCTCTTGCATTTATTATTGATGGAACATCTTAGAGCTTCAGTACTGAATTATCTTCTTGTGGCAGTGAAATTGTTACCATCTTGTGAGTATTGGTTTTTATGATGGCTAATTTTCTTGTTCAACCTTACTGGATTTAAACTCACCTAGGAGAGCCATGTCTGGCTGGAGAGAGGATGTTTTCAGACGGTTTAACTGAGGAGAAAAGTGCACTCTGAATGTGAGCATCACCGTCGACAGCCACCATTCCTCTCTCTCCGTCCTGGCTGCAGGAGCAGGCTGACCAGGTGCCCGACTCTCCCCCGCCATGACCACCATGACTGTCTCCTCCAGCTGTGGACTTGAACAAGCCTTTCCTTCCTTAAGTTGCATTTTGTCAGGCGTTTTATCATAGTGATGAGGAAAGGAACTAACATAGATATAAAGTCCTTTCATATCATGTCAGCATTTTATGTATGGCATTATGCCAGTCAGCTTTGCATTGTTACATTTTGTTCACACTTTTGGGAGCAGAAAGTCGTAGATGAACAGTGCAGGCTCTGGTGAAGATGAGGAAAAGCATCCCCAGGACTCCAGACCCTCCCGTTAAGCCCGCCTCCTAAAAATCTTACTGTCTGCCAATAGTACCACCATACAAGCCTTAAATCACAATTAGCCCTTGTGATAAAACTAATGTAGAGTTTCGCTGCTTATACTAAAGTCAATGCTGACATGATTTTAATCACCATAGAACACTGCACTAAAATAGCATATTGGGTTTCCATGAGTGTTTGTCATAATACTGAAAAATGGTGTATATTTATATGGTACCTAAATTATTAGATTATGTGTGTCTGTTGAACATTTGAAAGTCAGTGAAGTTTACATCCAAATTATGGTTAGACTATTTTTTGAGGTAGGATCTCAATCTGGAACGAACTCACCAGGCTGGCCTTGTACTCACAGCAATCCTCCCAAGTGCTGGGATAAAAGTGTGCACCACTATTTTTCATTAAAAAATGCCAGTATTATAGCTATTTCTAAAACACTATACAGTTTTCTTTCAAGTATCTTTCAAAATTTAGAGAAATTTAATTTTACATGCGAGACTTTGACTTTGTGCTAACAAATTCTATGCTCAGCTTTCAAAAATGATGCCCGAAATGTTAGCAAAATTCACATATCACTATTGTGTTCTTCATTGAAGGCTGGGACTCTGTTTCTTCCTGCATCTACGGGACTAATTGTTCATATACCTTCAAAGTCAAAATAGTGGGTTCACTTTGTAATGGACAAGATAAGCGAGAAAAATTATCTAAAACAACCACACATACAATCCATACACAGTGCACCTGCATACTCATTCACATGCACAAATGCACACAAACATACACATACATACACACGGGCACCTGCATACTCATTCACATGCACAAGTGTGCACACGTACACACACACACACGTGTGCACCTGCATGCTTATTCACATGCACATAACACACTTACAGCATAACTTATTATTTCTTCCATTTCAGAAATTTTATTACATTTCTTCCCTAGCTCCTTTTCCATTGAGTGATAAAAAGGTACATTTTTTTGTAGGATGTATGTGGATGATGTCATATAAATCCCACACAGATATATACAGATACACATCCAGTCATGGACACACATGTTACATTTATAGTATGTTATAGAGACATATATATATATATATATATTCATATATATATATATAAACCTTAGATTCGTGAGTGAAATATTTTTGATGAGTTGATGACAGATTTGAAATTTAAATAATGAGCTGAAGTCACTGAAGTGCTGTGATCACATGAGTAAGACACTCGTTACTTTGAAATAGCCCAGCCTGGCTACCTGTTCTTTCCATTTCATCTTCCAGGCACTCAGTGTCACAGCTCCTGTCTCCCCATTGAAGATCGGATATTTTCAGGTTCATACCCCTGCCCTCTTCCTAAGAAAGATTTGAACAGAAATGCATGCTATCCAGTGAGGGAGAACATGGGCCTGGAAATAAAGGTGGGGGACTGGAAGTGGAGGGCCAGCTCAGGAGAAGAGTGTCAGCACCTGGACTGAGGGCTGCGGTTTCCAGCAAGCAGCAATGAAAAGACAACAGGCTGGGAGGTTCCCACAGCTCCTCCGTACAAAGTCGGTCTGCCTCTTTCCAGAAGCAGCTCCGGTGTCCAGGGCCAGGAAGCATTGTCCCTGCACCCTCCTGGGTCTGTCTCCTGTGTGAGGACCTCACAGGATAGCCCTCTCTCTTTACCAAAACCAGGATCTCGGGAGTGTGTGTGGCATAATTTTGCCTTTAAAATTTAATAAAGGTGAACTTTAAATGTAGAAATCTGGACTACAGAATCTCAAATTTATTATTTTAAAACAATTTTCAATTTCAGCCTTGTTATTGAGAAACGATCCCAAGATGGCCTTGAACTTTCATTGATCCTCCTTTCTTTACCTTCTCAGTGCTGGGATGACAGGCACGTGCCACTGCACCCAAGTCCTTTCCGAATCTCTTCGCCTAAAACAACAGTACCCATTTGCTTAGACTTTTCCAAATGCCCTAGCTTTCTCTTTTGCCTGGAAATGTCTAAGAACGATGGCCTCTTCTGGCTCCCTCCCTTTCAGTGACTAGGCGAAGCACTGCACCCCACAGAAGGCCTCACTTCCCCAGGGCACTGGTGGGCTCTGTGACATCGCAGAGCTTTCCTATGCTCACTCTCCCTATGAATGTCAGACTTGCCATCCACTTGGAGACACAAACATTCTCAGGGAAGTTTGCTGATGTGTGCCCTCCATCAGTCAGGAGAGAGGGGATTGGCAAAGGTTAACTGAATGACTTCATGTATCATGATCGTTCCCACCCTCAGTCAAAACCCCAGGCCTCTCTGAAGACCCTCCTGCCCTATTCAAGTATGAGCCTCAGACATTTTCTCTTTGTTTGCTTTTTTGTTTTCTTTAGGCAGGGGCTCACGCTAGCCCAGGCTGAACTGGAACTCATCCTGTAGTCCCCAGCTGCCCCCAAAGGTTCTGCAATCCTCCTACCTCAGTTTCTTGAGGTCTGTGCAGCCTGCCCAGCTCCTGGGTATGTCCTTGGTTTCCATGCCATAGGAGACTTGCTTAAACAAAACTTCCATAAAGACGGTTCTTAAGACTTTCTATACAAATGTTTTCAATAGAGGTTATTTCTACAGACTTTCCAAATAGGAGAACCAAAGAGTTCATCTTTCTGTGTTCCACTGGGCAGGGCAGTGTCTGAGAACTACATACATTTTGTATTTCGAGACAACTGCCTTCAGTCTCAATGAGTGAAAACGAGCACCTGCTCTGAAATTGAACACAAAGACCTTCTCAAGCACACAATTGCCTTCAAGTAAATGGACATGGCACCCGACACTCCGTATGCATTGATTCTCCTGCAGGACATGATTCCAAGTCCGTGTGCCATGTTTATACATTGTCCTGAGACGCGGCCAACAATATCCGGGGAGGCTAAGAACAAGTCTTAATCTGATTCCAGCCCATGTTCTTGCTGTCCTAATGTGCTAACACTCTATTTAGCTCTTTAATTGTGGTCAGGGATAGAGCTGCCTCAAAGTGTTCCTGCGGAGAGGACTCTTCTTTCTTTTATAAAAACATTTTTATGCCCTGAGTTATCTTCCTGACTTCATCAGACGCCTGCTGAAGCACCACCTGTCTTTTTGGCATCGGCACCTTATTTGAAGTGCTTAGCTTTGCCTTTCCAGGGCAAATGGAGCCTGTTCTATATACAAGTGCCACAGGTGTGACTCTGGAGAGGCACTGGCCAGGGTGAGGAGCCGGAGAGAGGGGATTCTGCGGAAGACTGGACGCTTGTGCTTCTGCACTGGCTCCCGAGAAGGATCCACTCCTTCCCAGAAACTATAGCTTACTAAAAAGATCCAAGCAACTTTGAAGTCGGCAGGATGCCATGGTGACAGATGGGGCTCCATGTGGCCAAGATGCCAAGCCTTCTAAGCATCAAGTGTCTCTGCTGAAAGCCTGTGTCTCCACCAGTAATATCCAAATGACGTCTGACTCCCAACCCAGAGAGGGGATGTGGGTCCATCCATCATCCCTCCCCTCTGCCCCGAGGCTCTGAGCCCACCTTTTCTCAGGTCTCCCCAGGAAGGCTTGGTGGCCAACCATGCAGAGTCCACAGGACATTGTGAGCCCTTTCTGCCTCCCTCTGTACTGGGGACACAGGCTCCAGAGTCCTCTCAGCCACATCATCCACAGTGTTGGTTCAAGGGATCTGTGGATGTTGGCTACATGCGATGTATTTTATCAAGTAATAGCTTTTATCATCATATGAATCCACTGCAGGGTTTGGTGAGGATTATGCCAACCAACTGGAGTGTTTATGCTAAATTATATATATGCGAATGTATTATATATACATGTACATAGATACATGCATATATATTATATATAATATGTGCATATGTTTATGTGTATGTATTATATGTTAGTATATATAGTATGTATATATTTAGATACATACATATATATTTGTAATTCTTACATATATGACAATGAGCTTGCATACTCCATGTATGGTATTCTGGAGGCACCATCTTTAAAATCTCACTCTGCATGACCGTATTAGATGATTAGCCTTCACCATTCTTACCAAAGTAAGTGACAATGACTCTTCCCCAGTTATGTGACGTGAAACAGAAAGGGAACCATATTTGGAAGCATTATTTTATCTTTTGGGGAATATCCCTTGTGCGTCTTGTGACCTCAGCAGGGGTATGTCAACTAGCAGAGGACCCACTTATGGACATCTGCAGGTCAGCCTACCCTGTTTCTCTGATACTGCTTCTATCTGTGTTCTTATTTAGCTTATTACAAAAGCTAAGAAGACTCATGTTACTCTTGAATATAAGAACATCTGGTTTTTATTGCTTTTTGTTTCTTAGGGTTTATTAGTATGGATTGGTGCCTAGCAAAAGATCTGTGAAAACCTTTACCCAAGAAGAGGATATGGTTCCATTACAATTTTCCAAATTGTACAAAGGACATCTCTCCCTCCCTCCTCACAGTATGTGCATTGCAGAAAAACATAGGACTTTCAGATCTGTAAATAATATATAGAGTCTCACAAGTTTCCATGTTTTGTTTCTGTTGTGTTCATTGAGCAAGAAGAAACCTCTTGGAACTCAAATGGATTCATTAACCCTTAGTTTGAGTCCTGCTCCCTGCCTAACAGAGGTATTGAGCTACTGTTTGTCTCTCCCAGAAATGTCTTTAATAAAATGCACCTTCACACATAAGACATGAATTAATAATCACTGAACTTATAGTTTAAAATCTTAATTGGATACAATTAATTAGAGCCCAATTTTTATAGATTCCTTTGATAATTACTTTAATTAAGAAGGATGCACAATAATTGGGTTCTATCCAAACTATGATATCCCTGGCAGCTGCTGGCTGGAGGAGCTCTCCTCATTATGATGCCCCAAAGAACCTAGTGGGAAGGCTGGCATGTGATTTGGCACCCTGTCCGCAATTTTGGGAGCATGTGGATGGTTCCCTAGCTTTCAGATTTGTCAGTTGTTCTTCCCAAGATTAATTACAGTCAGGAAAAGTGTAAAAATGGAATTCTAATCTATGGAATGCATCTGGTGGACATGAAACTCAGCCTGAGCCACAGACGCTGGAAACCTGGTGAGTAAAGTAGCTGTAGAGGTGGGCGTTGGTGACTTGATCCTGGAAAGTTCTCTGAGAACAGAACTTTTGTTGAAAATCCTGCCTCTGGATGAGTTTCCACTCTATTTTGTATTGACACGCAGTGTGTTAATAGCCACATGCTATCATGGATGTGAGTGTCTGTTGATTATTTATCCAAGCACAATATTAGTTAGGAAAACCATAAAGGAAAAGAATTATTTCTGAGCCCCAGCCAATAGTGTTTCAAGTAAAATATTGGGGTAGGGTGCCAGGACCAGTTACCTGGCTTCTATTTTGTCCATAGCTTAGATTCGTTCCTGTTGTCACAGCTGTCCCCCCAATGAATGGCCTAGCACATGCCCGTGCATGAAATGCTTGGATATCCTGTATTTGTATTTGTTTTTAATATTGCCAAGGTGCTACGGGAAATTAAAATTACCAAATTAGAAAAAATAAAATCAAAAAACAAACAACAACAACAAGGAACTGGATTGAAAACAAATGCCCGTGGGCATTATACTGTAGGGCAAAGGCAGCAAAAGGATTCACTGGTCAATAGCTTGAAGACGTAGAAATATGGAACCCGGTGTCTTTCAGCCTCTACTTTCCTCGCTTCCCTCCCCTCTCGGTTCTTCTTGCGGGAGCTACCTTGTGCATCCTTCCACTAAAGTTTCAAACTGATTGAAATTCACTGGTAGTTATTTTATTTATCGTGGACAAAAAAAAAGAAAAATGGAAAAAACCAGTGGTGAACTCTTTGGTCCCAGGCCCAAGTATAGTAAGTATTTAGCAAGGAAGCAGAGGAACCTTGTGCTCACGCAGCAGGCAAGACTGTGAACGGTGCAGGCTCCTGTGCCTAAAGAAGGAGCTGAGAATCACTCTAGTGGCCTGGTGGGAGGCTGTGACGTGAGGATTTCTGAAAGAGAAAGAACCGCACACTCTCATTCTGGCCTCCCTGCCTTGTGCCCTTGACAGTCCAACCACGATGAGGGCTCTTGTACACCTCCAATAGCAGAAAAAGGTTTAAAAGGGACTCCATTCTTCGGTCTGATTCTTACAGTATAAATCCAGTTCAATCAGCTGCCTCCCCGGGTTTCCCCAGTGAAGTCAGATTAGCTGGAAAGCAGGTCCCCCTCCCTCAGTGAGAACACTGTCTAATTTTAAACACTGCCTCTTTTTTTCTTGGAAACTCTGTTAGGCAGTAGGAAAACAAGCACTGTGGAAATGTCCAGTCCTGGAATCCAGTTTCTTCTTCTGTAACTAACTACTTAATTTCTGGCAAGTTCATGAATTTCTTGGAGCCTTGATTTTCTCACCTAGGATCGCATTTTGCATGTGAATGACAGACTGCAGTTCTTAAAGGAGAACTCACAGCAGATGAGCAAGAGGGGCCAAAACTCCTTTCTCCTGTTTGCCTTAACCCCTCCTTACACCACAGCTAAGGAAATGTTTCTCATGGTACTATATGCAGATTCAGAGCAAAGGAAACCCCACATGCAGTTCATTGATATTAAGACAGAATCGCGTGATAAGCCATAAGGCTCATTTGTGTAACTATTCTAAGTAGCAAGAGCTCCACCAATATCATGATAAGGGGCACACATCTGCCACTAAGCGCATCAATGTACATACTGTATATATTTCCAATTATAATAGCAGCCGTATCAGACAATCTAACCTGATAGCGCCGTTGCTATCATTGCTCTGTGCCTGTCTGTGTACACAGGATGTTACTGTCTCTACAGAAAAAGCAAAGGTAAGCTAAAAGTTTTGAGATTCTCAGTCGAATAGAAAAGAAATACATCCATGTTTACGGGTGTTGAGAGTTCTAACGAAAAAATCATAATTGCTTCAGAAATACCTTTAATAGCTATATTGTCTTAAAGAGGAAATCTATCACAACAATTCTACCCCAAATGAGTCAATTTTTGCATACATAATAGTTTAGTGTCTGTTGTATGTGTTTTAATCTTTATAAAATAATTGATAGCATTTTTTAAAATTGTCAACACCTCTCCAGGGCTGACTTAGCTTCAGAGTGCTTATAGGATTTGCTATTTCAGCCCACTTCTATCTCTAGAAGTTGAAGGAGTTATTTATTCCATGCATTACATAATCATCTCCTCACAGGAACTCAAAATGCTTCTGTCAGGAGGGCTTTGCCATCCCTGGAGGCAGTTAAGGCAGGTGCTGGTTGTAGATTTTCACTGACTTGATATTAAGGAAAATTACAGAGGGATGTTTATAACAGAGAGATTTGGGCCTACATATTAACCGTGCACACTTGAGAAGGAAAGCTGGGATGTCAGTACATATGCTGTGTCAGGGTGTGGGGATTACCGAGCACATCTGCAAAGCAATCAGCACAATGAGCCCCAGCCACTGCCAGAAATAACTGCCAGCCATCTACAGGTAGGCTGGGGGATCCCCCAGCCCCCAAGGAGACTATCAGATGTGCCAACATGACGGCTACTCATGGCAGGTTGATGGAGGCATTTGAGCATCAAGAAAAGACAGAATTTGAGGGAAAACCATGATCTTTGATGTCCATTTATTAATTAGATGACATTATCCACTCTTAGGTCTCTAACTCACTTTGCAGAAAGTGCTCACAGCTTTGCCATGGATCACAGTGTATTGTGGTTTAAGTCCTGCACACCAACCAACCACACAACTGTAGGGCAGAGAGTTCCAAAATAAGTTTTTATGTCTTCTGAAAATACATGTGTTGAAATCTCATCTGGAAGGTAATCATATTTGGCAGTGGGGCTTTTGGGAAATAATTAGATCTCAAGAATGAAGCCCTCATCAATGGAATAAATATGCTTATGAAAGGTCTGAGCACATTCATTTGCCTTTGACCCAAGTGCAAGCACCTTGAGATGACATCATCATGTGTGTGTGTGTGTGTGTGTGTGTGTGTGTGTGTGTGTGTGTGTGTGTGCCTCCATTTAGGATAGCTAAGTTCAATTTTGAAAACTTGCGTTTCCCAAAATAAAATAAAATAAAGTTCAATATCCAATGATATATATTGATACAAACTTATTGTTTCATAAAATCAAAGCTGATAAAGGAATATGGGTATTACTATATTTAAGAATAATTCCCAAGCAATATTTGAATTTGTGAGTTTTAGAAACTATGAGTTCTCTAATTATAATGAAGTATTTAAGAAAACTAACACAATTTGGAAAAGAATGTAGCCAGAATTTTAAAAATAAGACTTCATTTGTAGTTTGTCAGGAGAAATCTGAGCAAACTGGAAATCAGTGGCGTTTCTGCATCCATCAGAAGACCTGGGATTCAGCTGAACTGGCTACCGGAGAAGTCAAGGGACAGGTGTCTCCGTGGAGCCAAGCATGGTGGGGAAACACTAGATTGACGGAATCCAACATGAGGGTGATTTGGTAAGATTTGCAGACATCATGAATGTGGAGTCCTTGAGGGGCACACAGCTATAGGTTTTACTCCTAGGAGTCCCATCTGGTACCACATACAGGCAGTTTCAGACAGACCCCTTCTTACCTCTCACTTAGCATGTACAAGACTCACCATTGTGACATATATCAGAGCCTTCTCCATAAGAAATGCTTTTTATCCAGTGTAAACATCTTTGAGGGAAGCTCTCATTGTGGAGAGACAGCCTTCCCAAGGAGGTTCACACTTTTCCCTCTCTCATGAGTGGAAATGTCATAGAATGGAGACACTCATGGAACACATGGGGAATATTACACCTGGAAAATAAGTTGGAAGCAAGGAGAGAAGAATTTATCAACTTCTGGGGATTGTGAATTAAGATCACAGGTAAAACAGAGAGTTGCTGAACATGAAGCCGTGGGGATACTGTAAGCCCTGCAGCCCTTCTCACACCACCACTCTCTCTTTCTGAGAAAGGAACCAACATTTCTGCAACTGATCTGGAAAGATTGCTCAGTAGTTAAAGGGGATTGCTTACAAAACCTGATGACCCATATTCAATTCCCCCAGTATCTCTGTAAAGCCAGATCTACAAAGTGGTGCATGCATCTGGAGTTTCTTTGAAGTGTCAGGAGGTCCTGGAGAACCCATATGATCTCGCTCTCTCTCTCTCTCTCTCTCTCTCTGTCTGTCTTCCTCTTTCTCTCTATCTCACTCTTACATAATTAAAAGCACTATTAAATATTAATGAATTCCACTCTATATTAATATATAATATTTATTATACTAAAATATAAAATAATTACAATTGACATAGAATGAAAATTAAAGTTAACCTATTGTATCTTCAGCTGAAACAAGGGGGCAGAAAACAATTAAAAGTATAGCCAATATGAATCCAACTCTATGACTATTACATGTGAATGATATAAATACGCCAAGTAAAAAGCAAAGGTTCTCAAAGTGAAACATATACCGTGCATGCATGCATTAGCTACAATAACCTTACTTTAATCTGAGTACTCACATAAAAACAAGGGGAAGGAAAAAGATCCATCGTGCTTTTATTGACTGAAGAGAGCTGGTGTCAGGTAGAGTGGGCTTTGTATGGAAATTTACAAAGGACACATTGGAGTGGAACATTCTCAAAAGGAGATTAATGATCCCAGCAAAGTTAATAATCCCTGATAACAGGGCATCAAGATGTGTGAGGCAAATTCTAACAGAGTTGAAAGGAGTAGATCTATCCACCACGTGATGGTTAAGGTTTCTTTCAATGAAAGTCATAAGCAGGCAGCTGGACCAGAGCATCTATCACATCCAGACACAGAGAAGTCAAGATGTTCCTCCTGCTCTCATAGATATTCTCCAGTGAAGCCCTCATTGTAGTCCACAAAACACATCTTCACCAGTTAATAAATTCAGAGCTTACACAGTATATTCTGAGGCTACAACAAAATTAAACTAGATCCATGGAAAGACAGCTGAAAGGACTGAAATATTGGGATTTAGATGATTTATTTTTAAATGGCACATGATAAAATTAGTGTCTGCAAAAACATGAAAATACCTTAAATGAAAGTGAGACAGTTTTTCAAAATTTGTAGCATGAAGATAAAGCAGTAACTGTAAAGATACTTACAGCATTCTATTCATATATGCATGTGCATTAGAAACTAACCTAAAGTCTAACCCATGAACAGTTTCAAATTGGACGCTAATGAAAGAAACAGTGATTCAGACAGAAACCAATGAAGTTGAAAATAAGGAAGCCATTCAGAAAAAGTCACTGATACCCAAAGCAGGATCTCTTAAATCATCAGTAATATGATCAAATAATTATAAAATTCTAGCTAGCTTAATCAAACAAATAAGAGGGAAGATATCACTGAGATCAGAAATGTAGGAAGTCACTTCCTCTCTTCACATGGATATTAAGAATTGATCTGAGCTGACCAAATTCACTACTTATTATTGTAGACAAATTGGTCCACCTTGTTGACAGACACAAAATAGTAATAGTTACACAAAAAGTCTATTAAGATAACAACTCTATATCTTTATAAATAGTGAATAAGCTTCCAAAATTGTTCGTAAAACATAAAAAAGTGGAAAATGATGATAGTTTCTCATTTGATCTGGTTTTATTTGTTGGTGTAACAAGAGTAAAATTAATGACAAACATCTGCCCACCGAGGATTTAGGGACACACCTGAGTGGCCATAGACAGTGTTTCTACCTCCTGTTGCTGGCAATTTATTGAAATGAAACAATGAGGTGGATTATGTAGAATCAAATATATTGATTTCAACTGAAATTTGATGTGTGAGTTAGTATTCAATTTGAAAGTACGTTTTATGGTGTCTTTTCCTCTCAGAAACTCTGGTGTCTATTTCAGGCATGTCACAGAAGATCTGGAAGAACTGGGCTTCTGTGAAGAGAAGTTCTGTATGATCAGGAAATGAGCTAGATTCTAGGTTCATGGTCATGGAACCCACAGGCTGAGGAAGGTCCTGCATCCCACCCTCCATATTAAGCCAGAGCTATTTTAATTCCCACAACAGTTTTAAAAGTCACGGATCCCAAAGAGCAAACCATTCCCTGCGTGCCAGCCTAGGTCTCCCTCGTGAAGGGCAGGCCCTTGCTTTTAGAATAGACTTTACAACTCATTGCTTTGTTTTTGTTGGCTGTAAGTACTATTAAAAGGTTCAAATGAACTAAATTCTAGGAATAGTGTCATGAGGGTGCAAGCGTTTCCATTTCTATTTTACAGGAGGATTGGAGTCATTACATATCTTGCCCGATATCCTATATATAAACAGTAATTGGTGCTGAAGGTATTTGAACTTGAGACCTTCCAACTTAAAAGCCAATGTGTTTGGGCATTTAGCCTGAGCATTAACAGTGGGAGGGTTCATTCTACTTCTTTTTGGCTTTTGTAACAGAAGTCAATATTGAAGTTATATCAGGAAGGAGCTTATAATCTAGGTTTAAATTAGAGGAATTCTTTTCACTAGAAAATTAAAAAAAAAATCTTAGTGATTGTATGCTGCAAAAGCCCAAGAGAGGTGACCTGAGGAGGTACACCTCAGGATCCTTCTCTTGCCCTCACATTCAGAAAGTGACAATTAGATCTTAGCAGCTTGAGAAAATACAAAACATATAGCATGAAATTATCTTGCTGTTTTGATAAATCGATGTGCTAGAAGGAAAGAAATGCAGAAAAGTGCAGTTCTGAGAAAATACAGTTGTTACTTTGTGTAGCAGGAAAATTATGTAGAAGTGCAGATAGGAAAACACTCCCTGATAAAATCAATTTCATGTCCACTCACTTCGTTGATGTGCAAATGGGTTCAACAAAGAAAGCTCACATGGAGGAGCGACTGTAAAACAGAACACTTGGAAATATTTACAAGAATTTTAATATAATATATCATATGCATAATGATTTATTAAAAGAGCAAGCAACATGGTTTTTGAGGATTATGATCTTGGGAACATTTTACCACCTTTAATCTCATTGACTATGAATCCCCTGGTTACCACACTATGTGCAAAAATGTATTTCCATCTAAAATAATGCTTAAGGAAAGCATATAGTGTTAATTTGATCAAGGTGATTTGTTTTTATTATCATTTTCTCTAAAAGAGCTAAGGACTTGTTCTCTTCTGTATCTAGGAAAGGAAGCCCATAGTTCCTTTCCACTGGCCATATGATGATCTTACAGACATGGAGAATAATGTAGCAAGTTTTTTACTGAGAAATAAGTGTACGTAGATCCCAGAAATATCGTATACCAATTACCACATGGGTGGATCTCTGTGAAACACTGCAGGAGGGACTCCAGTGGTTTCCTAGAAATAATTTTCATTGTTGCTGTTCATGAAGAAATGACTCATTCTAACCCTGAAAGACCCGGAACTCACTCTGTAGCCCAGACTATCCTGGAATTAATTTGTGGTGATCCTTCTACCTCAGCATCCGAGTGTTGGGACTAAAGGCATGAGTCACTATGCCCCACTCTAGGATCTGTATTTAGGTGTCTCTACTTGTCTATCATACTTCACTTTCTACAGGTGTTGTTTCCTTGGTGATATTTAAAGGTGGATAAGACTAATTTGGAAGGGGGGAGGAGAAAAGAGCTGCTCTCAGGAAGGACTTGATTAGAGGTGGGGAGAAAAATATAGAAAATATGTAGAGTAGATATGCTTTAGACTTACTAAACTTACGGAGGCTGTGGAGAAAATGTAGACCCCTTTGAGAATGGCTGAGGATTTGATGAGAAGGGTTTTATTGGGAAGGTGTGGTGGTTTGATTCAGGTGTCCCCCATAAACTTACTGTCTTATGAATGCTTGATCCTCAGCCAATGACAGTTTTGGAATTGGAACCTTGTTGAGGGTATGTTTTGGGGGTTGGTCTTATGAGGGTCATATTCAGCTTCCCCTGGCCAGTTTTTGGCTCACCTTCCTGCCACCGTTTGCAGTGCTGTGGCAGAGGTGATGTCCACACTCTGCTTATGCTGTTATTTTCCCTGCTGTGATGGAGTTTTCCCTCAAGTCTATAAGCCAAAAATAACCCCATTCTTTCCACAAGCAGCTTTTCATCAGGTTCTATTCTGGGCAGCAACCAGAAGCTGACTACAACAGTTTTGGTACCAGGAGTAGGGTTGGTTGTGGCTGCTAGATCCCTGATTCTGTGACTTTGGTATTTTGAAAGTGATTTGCATGAGGAATGTGAAAGGATTTAAAACCTCCCTTTAAGAGACACCTTGTGGTGCTGTAAATATAGCTTGATGGATTCTGGTCAGAGTTTAAAGACCTGAATGTAGTAAGAACTATGGACTGTGAGGTTTGCCTTATCAGGGTGAGAAAGAACTTTGTCAGAACTGGTCTAGAATCAGTTTGTGTGAGAGCATTGCTGTGTTCCGCCTGTCTGCATCCTGAGAACTTGTGCAGGGTTGTATTTTGTAAAAATGTGAGAAGATGGCTATGGCACAGAAAGAAAGGAGATTTTGGGGCTGAAACAATTACCTGTTCAGCTGTAATTGTTTGAGAGATTATAACCATTGAGATTGGGCCAGGTGATTTGCATTGGGACAGAAGGAAGAATGCAGACTCTTTTGAAATAAGGGGCCTTAATATTAAAGGAGGTTTCCTACTCTTCAAAGTCAGCTTACACCTGGATTAACAAATCCCACTTGGCATTATGAAGCACAACAGAAGGGAAGGAAGAGCCTTATCTATAATGCATTGATCAATGTACTAAATATTATAAGTCAAATCCTTGAAATCTTTCCTAAACTGTGGAATGTGATTGTCAGGAGGCCTGTGGAACTGATCCCACTTCCATTGCTTTCTCCAATTAAGATCATCCATTACTCTCTGGAAACCCTAAACTTCAGCAGATGACCATAGAGGCCAGATAATGTGTTACTTGTACATAGAATAAAGCCTGACTCACAGTTGCAGTCAAGATATAAAATAGAACTTTCTTTTCAGGGATGTAGTTGAATGGTACTCACAAGATTTCATTGCTTATGACATTTAGAAGCTGAGTGTATAGAGCACTAAAAATATACTACAGGGAACAATCCTATGCTGGCAGAAAAACATTCAAGAGCTTCAAAAGGTTCCTGCTATTTTTAATATCTATGCTAACACTACCATAAAGTGATAATTGCTTTGCACATTCCATGGTGTTGGTAGACCTGGTGGCAGAGTTCTGTGACCCAAGGGAACTCTGAACAATATTCTAGGTAATCGCCTGCATGCTTATCCTTAAGGAGGACAAATGTCCCCGGTAAGGGAAGAAAGCAATATAAACACAGATAGTGATATGCATCTTTATTTCTGACTTTCCATTATATGGCACTATAACTATTCTCGGTAGCTTTTGACTTTTTATGAATAAAATTTAAATTTTTCTATACATGCGTTGACAATTAGGATTACTAGGATATTGTCTTCCATGACATTCCCTACCCCACTCCTGGTACAAAGAGTTTCTTCCATATTGGACCTGTAACATGTGCATTGCTCGCTCCACATGTATTCACGGATGGTGTCTGAGGCATGATGGTACTCTTGTACTCATGTGTCCAAATGAAGTAGTGTGGTGTCATGAAAACCTGACTCTGTCAGGAAACCTGTGTTCTACCAGATGCTGCACTCTTGACTTATTACCTCATCAGATAATCAATGTCTTTGTGAGCGAGTTGCTAATTCTACCTTCTAGGTCAGGGGATAAAATGAGAATGCAAATCCTTTTGTTTGTGTTATTATGTCTTTATAGCTATAAGACCCCATTGCTGGTTTTAACTATAAGATGCATTTTTCTTATTGTCTCTGAAACTGACAACTTTAAAGTTACCAAGGATTGGTACTTGGTATCCTGCCTAAAGTTAATGGGATGTTAATTGTAATTTGGCTGGAGTAAGAGATTCAAATAATATGGAGATTATCTCACAGATGATTTGAATGTATTTCACATCAAATTAGGGCTGATTCTCAGTTATTCATGTGAATATCTTTCCTATATTTTACTCTAATGTCTGGCCTATAAACAGTTATTACAAAGCAGATGCACAAAAAGTGAAGCAATGTGATTTTACTTTTGGAGATATGTATTGAAATGTTAACGGAAATTTATAGGCTGGAGGAAAGAAACCTTAGTAAGTGTTTACGAAGGGAATGGGATGATCATAGAGTAGGGAGGTGTTCCCACCACTTGAACTGAAGTCCACGTGACCCTAGATCTTACTACTGAGGCTCAGATTTCTGCTTCCATTAAGCTCTCTGCTCTCCATGCAAATTGTGACTTGGAGCTGTGAGGGCACTTTGCTTCCTCTTACATTGATTTAATTTCCTATAATTTGTTCAAAAATGTAATGTTTGTGGAGATTGGGAGATGGCTCAGTGGGGAAGAGTGCTTGTATCCCAAACATGAGAACTGGAGTTTGATCCCAGCACTTGTGTAAAAAGCTGGGTGTGGCCACACGTGCACACCTGAAATCCCAGTGAAGAGGTGTGTGGAGACAGGAGAATGACTGGAACTCACTGGTCAGTCAATAGAAAAAAAAGTCAAGTGAGATACTGGCTTAAAGAAATAAACTGGAAGGGAGATAGAAGAGGATATTTAATGTCTCAGGCCTCTCTGTGTGCATGCATCTACACACACACACACACACACACACACACACACACACACACACACACAATAACAAAGAGAGAAAGAAAAAAGTAAAGACTTAGTCATTAAAGTTTATATCAGAACATTTTATCATGTGACCAGGTGAGGTTTACAGGTGTTTTTTCCCTTAACTGCCACCATATAGACTATCAGTTGCTAAGTATATTTACTGTTTGAGTATTTAGGTAGTTTAAACACAACAGCTCATGATTAAAGAAAGTATTCCATTCCACAATTTCTGAGTGCCTTAGTCCTGTACCAGACAGGGGAAGAGCATTGCCACACGACCCAGACATCAGACTTCAGGAAAAGAAACCACAGACATGCATCGAAGAGCTACGTAGCCGGCTTGATTTTGCCTGCGAATCCATCGCTGAATGAAAAATCGAGGTCAGTTGTGATTCCCTGTGGAGAATCAAGACTACACTGAGCCCTGTAGGTGCTGTGGGCAGTGGGGAGAGGCCATGCTACAGGGCTGATGTTGGGATTTTCCCCAGGAACTGGTCCCCAGTGCCTTGTGTTCATCTGTCTGTAGGGTCAGGAGGGAGGCAGTCCACACTGGCAGAGGTGGAATAAAGTCACAGATGACAGAGCTCTGTGCCCACTGGTTCCCGGGCCAAGGCTGGGGGTCTCGCCTCCACTGGCTTGCCCTAGCCCTCCGTGCTCATGAACATCATGGATGTCTGCACATGTACGTGGATCACACTGTTATCATTGTTATTCTTGCCTTTATCAAGACATCACTAGTGTGTTAGTGACTGTCCTTAGCATTGAAAATTTAATGATTATTGGTTTTAACACAATTTATTATTTGAATCCAGGTTTGTCAGGCTATATTTTTTAAACATCTCATCTGGGCGTTCACCACTATAAGAGATCTAGTAGTACTCTGGAAGGGGAAGCAGGAGGGTCAGGACTTCAAGGCCAGCCTGAGCTACGAAGCAAGTTTAAGACCAATGTGGGCTGCATGAGATCTTGGGGCAAAAAATGAAATGAATTAAAACGCAATAAAAAAAAAACCTGATAGGAGCCAGGCATGGTGGTGCACACCTTTAATCCCAGCACTGGAGAAGCAGAGGTCGGAGGACTGCCATGAGTTCAAGGCCGCTCTGAGACTACATAGGGTCAGCCTGGGCTAGAGCATGGCCCTGCCTCAGAAAACAATCAATCAATCAATAACTTATAGGTCCTATCAATGCCCTACTTAGATGGCTGTAGGATGTGACATAGTAGCATCATTTAATGTTAACTTTCTGTGGTAACTTTAGTACAAATAGAATTTCTATAGGACATCGACAAAAGGTTTGCAGAATTATTTTTTGGTAAGAGAGCTGATTATTAACATTTCTTTCAACAGGCATAATTTTTGACATGTTAATTTTAAAAGTTGATTTAGGCACTCCTAATCTCGTTTATTCATTTCTGTTTGTAAACTTTAAAACTGCATCTTGACCACCTAAATGGCTTTGGAGATTTTGTGTTAATACTTAACAAATATTAGTGCCAATCCCATTTTACATAAGAACTATACAAGAATAAAATAATTATTTTTGATTATTTAAAATATGTATTAATTAATAATTATTTGGATGTTTTAATGTAATCCATAGTAGTAGAATTATTGGGAAATCCATTTCTTCTTGGTTTTATCCATTCTATTTTTCATTTGAAGTAATACTATTATGTTTATAAATTTTACAACTTTAAAGCTTATATGGTCATAAATTTATTAATTTTTGAAATAAATTAAATTGATGTATTTATAATATCAGGAGAA
>PVHP010017763.1:0-35115 GCA_004024765.1 Zapus hudsonius | reverse complement strand
TGGGTTCAAAATCATAAAATCCTCACCAGCATATTGTAACGTATTGAGCAAGCAGTGGGTGTTGTCTGGCAGGAGGGGCCATGAATAGAAGGGGATACAGTCTGAGCCTGTGAAAAATTGATCAGCCTGGCAACTCCGGTCCCAGTCACTGGCTCCTTCCCTCACTGAGCTGTTGACCAAAGTGACCCATGAGGTTCCAAAAACAAGATAGGATTCTGTCAAAGCTCTTGAATGCCCTCCCCAGGCCTGAGGCAAAACCCTGTTGCTAAAGAAACCACAGAAAGCAATGAGGGACCAGAGGTCCAGAATGGTAACCTGCCCCCAGATATTAGTTAGTGTAGTGCTGGAAGGCACTGCATAAGCTGCCAGGAGAAGCTGGTCAACGGCAGCTGGAGCAAACAGAGACCACTGGCATGAAACACAGTCTGCTGCCATGAGTAGGCTGAATACACTTCCTACTGGGAGAGAACAGCAAACCAAGAAAGGAGCACTTGTACAATGGAGGAGCCAAAGCGTGGGGGAGGCTTTTAAATCTGGCAAAATATTCCACTTAGTGAGGGGGAGCCCTTAACTGGAACTGGAGACTTAAGGTGAAATGCACTGGGAGCCGGACTCTGGGACCCCCGATGAGAGATACACAATGTGAGTGAATGAAGGAGAGGCTACTAAATATAGAATCTAGCTAATTCAGAAATGTGTATCTCAGTTAACCTATACTGATCTCACTCTCCGATGGAGATTGTGTTTCTATCTTTCAGAATGCATTGAGATAGCTGTGGTCCATCTAACCCTACCAACGGAACACAGGGCAATAGCTAAGATCCTGGCAGGAGAGGAGCCACCTCAAATATACCCTGGAGGATCCATATTGAACTCCACAGAGAATTATGGAATGAACAAGGGACCCATAGCCACAGCAATTCAGTCAACACAGGATAAGCCAGTGAGACAGACACAGATGATTTCGACACAACCTAAAGCAGAAGTACAAAGACCCCTAAGTTCTCAACAATAAAGCAGCCTTAATACGCCCCCACCATGACTCAGGGAACTGAGCGGAAGGGGGGGGGGAGATTGTGAGAGCCGTGGTGGGGGAGAATAACTGAGCTGACTACTATGTTACCCATGGTCTCCAGCCCCAAGGATTGATCCAGACTGCTCACAGAGGAGGATATCCAGCTGATTGAGGATTGGCAAGAGGGGCTTTGTGGAACTGGGGATAACAGCTCATTGTTTGCCCATTAAATAATGTAACTCATTATGGATAATTAAAAAATAAATAAATAAAAAAGAAGTTTAGATATTCAAAGATTGGTAAGTCGAAATACATACTGAATCATGCAAGCTGATGTTTAATTGGCTACTATGGCAAGGATATTTTCAGGAAATATGTTTTCCCTTTGTCTTCTTGGAAGCACAGAGAGAAAAGCCAGGTGAAGATCATGAGTTGTTCTCTGGAGTGAGACTTTCCTGAGGGGATCTGGATGGGATAATATCCTTTCTCTTGTAAGCTGAAGCAATTATATAGGTTGGTAATGAACTCAACTTACCCACTGTGGCAACACGGATGTCAAGTAACACCTGCTATTACAGAAGTTAAACATTTTGAGATTTTGCAAGGCAATACTACCTAAAATTTATTAGGCAAAAAAAGTCTTTCTTGGTAAATGTACAATGAATGAAACCTTAAGAAACCAGGAAGGGTATGAACAGATGTTGAATCGATTCAGGTTTAGGATAGTCTGACGTTGACCTGAATCATAAGGTACCCTTGCCCTTAGACTATGATGATCATGAATATAGATAGGCAAGTGGTAATATTGCTTTGTTACCAATGTCAATGATGACGAAGGTCATTAGATCTTTCTGTTTAGTTAGAAGGTCTCCTTTAGCTTTATCCACATGGTAAAGAAATTGTTTACTTACATTTGATTGTGGGCTGGGAAGATGTCTTGGTGGATAGAGTGTTTGCCATGAAAATGGGAAGACCTTGTTTGAGATCTCCAGTACCCATGTAAGTGCTGGCAGGGCATGCTGGTAATGGGATCCTCAGGACAAGTTGGATAGTTAGAAATAGCCAAATCAATGAGTTTTGGGTTTATGTAAGAAACTCTGCCTCAGTAAATAAGGTGGGGAGCAATAGAGGAATGGAAGTCAAACTCTGGCCTCCACACATAAATATACACAAACACACATAGGTACCCACATACACATATGCCAAATACATGAACACATGCATACCATGTGTAGTGGTTTGATTCAGGTGTGCCCCATAAACATACATAGGTAACACATACACATATGCCAAATACATGAACACATGCATACCATGTGTAGTGGTTTGATTCAGGTGTGCCCCATAAACACACATAGGTAACACATACACATATGCCAAATACATGAACACATGCATACCATGTGTAGTGGTTTGATTCAGGTGTGCCCCATAAACTTATGTGTTCTGAATGCTTGATCCCAGGCTCATGGTAATTTTGGAAATGGAATATTGTTGGAGGTGTGTTTTGGGTGTGAGGCTTATAGGTGGGAAAGTCAGCTTCCCTTTGCCAGTGTTTAGCTCACCCTTCTGGTGCTGTTGTACATCTGATGTTGGACAGGAGGTGATGTCCAACCTCTGCTCATGGCATTGTTTTCCCTGCCATCATGGAGCTTATCCTTGAATTTGTAAACCAAAATAAATTATTTCCTCCCACAAGCTGCTTTTGCTTGCATTATTTGTACCAGCAATCAGAAGCTGGCTACAACATTTTGGTACCAGAGAGTGGGATCCGCCCTTATTGTTAGAACACTGATTCTGTGGCTTTGGCTTTTTGGAACTATTTGTAGGAGGAATGTGGAAGGTTTTGAAACCTCAGCTTTTTAGATGACTTGCAGGGCTGTAAGTACAGCTTGATGGACTATTCTGGTCAGAGTTGGAAAGAACTAAGTGCAGCAAGGACTAAGGACTATGAGGTTTGGCTTGTGAGGGTGAGAAAGAACTTTGCTGAGACTGGTCTAGAAGCAGTTTGTGTGAGAGGCTTGCTGTGTTCTGCTTGCCTGTGTCCTGAGAGCTTGTGAAGGGTTGTTTTGCATAAAAATGAACTGAACTGGAGTGAGCAGATGGAGATGGCACAGAAAGAAATTAAATCCTTAGGCCAAAACTGTTAACTGTTCAGCTGCAATTTTTTAAGAGTTTACAACTACTGAGATTGGGCCAGGTGATTTGCATTGGGACAGAAGGCAGAATGCAGACTCTTGAAATAGAAGGCCTGAATCCTGAACTTTTCCTGCTCTTCAAGTTTGGCTCCCCCTCCCTAGATTAACAACTGGTAGCCCACCTGGTACTGTAATGTATAACATGCCAGAAGAGAGGGTCACTGGATTTACAACATGGTCTTGTGTTTTGGAAATGCCCAGCCACAGGCAGTGTGAAACAGGTGTGATGGATTACCTGTGCAGAGGACTGATGGAGACATGAGGATGAACCTTAATTTGCAGTGGAAACCCAATGGAGATGGCAGGACTATGGGGTGGCTGCCATGGAGAGCTGCTGATATTGGGTAAAGTTTTCCAGAACTGTCTGTAGCCCAGCTGGGAGGCAGGAAGGAGGGGTAATTAAAACTCTTGAGACTTATCAAGTCACTGGTTAGAATTTTTGAAATTGAAATTGAAGTTATAGGGTTTGATGTTTGCTTGAAATCTTGAATTAGTTCAATCTGTCTTTGCTATGCTCAATGCCATCTCTTGCAATATGAATGTTTGTTCTGGGTCATTATGCTTTTTGTTTTGTTTTATTTTGTTTTTGGTATTACAGAGCAGTTAAAGGACCTTGGATTATGAGGATGTTTGAACATGATTAGGATTGGTAAAAAAATGTAGACTTTTGGCTGGGCTGGATGTGTTCCACTTTATATCACGTATGGTCATCAGTTTATTGGAGGAGCAGGAGCGGAATGTGGCGATTTGATTCTAGCATGCCCCATGAACTTATGTGTTCTGAATGTATGATCCCCAACTGATGACAAATTTGGAAATAGAACTTAGAGGTGTGTTATTCGGGGAGGGCTAATGGGTATTAAAGCCAGCTTTCTTTTGCCTTGACAGTACTTGACACATTCTCCTGCTGTCCATCTGATGTTGGCCAGGAGGTGATAAATATTCTCTGTTCATGCTATTGTTTGCCTTGCTGTGATGGAGCTTCCCCTTGAGTCTGTAAGCCAAAATAAATCCTTTCCTCCCACATGCTACTTTTAGTTGGGTTCTTTGTGCCAGTAATAAGAAAGCTTACAGCAACACGATGAATAAATACACATGCAATAATAAAAAAAACAAACAAATAAATAAGTCTGGGAGTGGTGGAGTTTTCAAGAGCGAGACTGCAAAGGGTTGTCAGTATAGCAGTTAATACTTCTTAGCTCATTAGCTTTGGTTCGGTTCTCCTTACTATCCTTCAGGGACTGATAGTCAGACATCACCCTGGAGGAGAAGTGAGTATATGAATATAAGACAGAAGCTGTTCTGTGACACTGCTAATGTCTTCATTTACAAGCACATTCCACTTGTTAGGAAAAAATGTAAAAGAATTATTATATGCATAATTGTGATGTACCTAAATAATTAACATGTTTTCAAATAAAACAGTTTGATTTTGTCTGTATTTCTGCACTGTGTTACAATCTGATGAGTTCTAAAATTAATTATTTTTGATTTGTTCCTTAAACACATAGGTGATTAATGCCTTCAGCAGAGTAGCAGGATACAAAATTAACACATAAAACTCAGTAGCCTTTCTATATACAGAAGAAAAACATTCAGAAAAAGACATCAGAGAAACTGTCCGGTTCTCTATGTCTTCAAATAAAATCAAGTACCTGGGACTATCACTAACCAAGGAAGTGAAAGACTTATATAAGGAAAATATTGAAACACTCAAGAGGGAAATAGAGGAGGATGTGACAAGATGGAAAGACATTCCATGCTCATGGATAGGGAGAATCAATATAGTAAAAATGGCATTCCTGCCAAAAGCAATCTACAGATTCAATGCAATGCCAATAAAAATCCCAACCTCCTTCTTCACAGACATAGAAAAAATAATCTCAAAATTTATTTGGAAGGTTAAGAGACCTCGAATAGCTAAACCTATTCTGAGCAAAAAAAATTACACAGGAGGTATCACCATACCTGACTTTAGAACATACTACAAAGCCATAGTAACTAAGACAGCATGGTATTGGCAGAAAAACAGACAGTCTGACCAGTGGAATAGAATTGAAGACCCAGCCTTTAATGCAAGTAACTTCAGCTTCTTAGTCTTCGACAAGGGTGCCAACAATGTAAGCTGGGCTAAAGATAGCATATTAACAAATGGTGCTGGACAAATTGGATAAACACCTGTAAAAAATGAAAATAGACCCACTCCTTTCACCATGCACAAAGATCAACTCCAAATGGATCAGAAACCTCAATATTAACCATACAACCCTAAATACCATGGAAGAAAAAATAGGAGGAACCCTACATGAGATAGGAATAGGGAATAAGTTCCTGAGCAAATCTCCAGCAGCCCAAGAATTGCAATAGTAACTCAACCATTGGGACCTTATCAGACTCAAAAGCTTCTGTACAGACAAAAACATCGTTCTCAGAGTCAATAGACCCCCTTCAAACTGGGAGATGATTTTCGCCAGCTACAACTCAGACAGAGGCCTAATTTCCAGAACCTACAGAGAACTCAAAAAAATTAATAAAAAAAAAGCAAACTGCCCCCCTCACAAAATGGAGTATGGATCTCAACAGAGAATTCACAGAGGAGGAAACACAAATGGCCTTTTCTCACCTGAGAAAGTGCTCAGCATCCCTAAGCATCTGGGAAATGCAAATCAAAACCACAATGAGATACCACCTTTCCCCAGTCAGAATGGCAATCATAAAGAAAACCAACAACAATCTTTGCTGGAGAGGATGCGGGAAAAAGGGACCCTCATTCACTGCTGGTGGGATTGCAAACTTGTTCAACCACTATGGAAAGCAGTGTGGAGACTTCTGAACAGAATGGACATAGAACTATCAATGGACTCAGGTATCCCTCTCCACAAGATGTCACATCTCGACACAGAAACATTTATACAACTATATTTATAGCAGCTCAATTCATAATAGCCAAGAATTGGAATCAACCCAAATGCCCATCCATGGAGGAATGGACAGTGAAACTGTGGTATGTTTACACGATAGAATTTTACTCAGCTGAAAGGAAAAATGACATATCAAAATTTAGGATAATATAGTCTGACTTCAAGCAGATCTTACTAAGTGTACATTCAAAAGAACAGAGTTTCGAACTTAACCAGGATAACTGTCAACTCTACGCAGACTAGTAGAAAGAAGTGAGAGGCTATGAATGAGGGGTAAGGGATGGGGGGAGGGGAACAGCTTAAGCATGAGGCTAAACCAAATTAGGTTCAAAAACATAAAATCCTCATGAGCATATTGTAACCCATTTAGCAAGTAGTGGGTGTCGACTGGCAAGAGGTGCCATGAGTGGTAGGGGAGAGAGTGTAAGCCTGTGAATAATTTGATCAGTCTGACAACCCCTGGTTCCAACCACTGGTTCCTTCCCTCACTGAGCTGCTGACCAAAGCGACCCATGTGGTTCCAAAAAGAAGACAGAATTCTGTCAAAGCTCTTGAGGGCCCCCCAAGCCTGTGGCAAAACCTTGTTACTGAAGAAACCACAGAATGCCATAGATCAGCATCAAGAGACCCTTCAAGGTCCAGAATGGTATCCAGCCCACAGAAGGCAGTTAGTGTAGTGCTGGAAGGCACTGCACAGGCTGCCAGGGGAAACTGATCAACAACAGCTGCAGTAAACAGAGATGACTGACATGAAACACAGTCTGCAACCATGAGTAGGCTGACCACACCACCTTCTGGGAGAGAACAGCGAACCAAGAAAGGAGCACTTGTGTAATGGAGAATCCTGGACCTGGGGGAGACAATCAACAGCTTTCAAATTTGGCCAAATTTTCCGTTTAGTGAGGGGGAGCCCTCGTGTGGAACTGGGGATTCAGGGAGATAGGCACCAGATCCTGTTCTCTTGGGCTTCTAAGAAAAGATGCACTATGGGAGCGTTTGACGGGGAGGCTATTAAAAATAGAATCTTGGTCATCCTGAATTGTGCATATTTTTTAACCTACACTGATCTCACTCTCCGATGGAGATTGTTTGAATTTTTCAGGATGCAGCGAGAGAGATGTGACCCATCTAACCCTACCAACTGACCGTGGGCATATAGCTGAGACCCTGGCAAGAGATGAGCCACCACAGTCATATTGTGGAGGATCCATAGGGAACCCCATAGAGAATGATGGGATGAACAAGGGACCCACAGCCACAGCCATTCAATCAACACAGGATAAGCCAGTGAGACAGAAACCAACGATTTTTGACACAAAGACCCCTAAGCTCACAACATTAAAGCAGCCTTAATACTCATCCACCACAACTCAGGGAACTGAGTGGAAGAGGGGGTGGAAAGATTGTGAGAGCCCTGGTGTGGGATATTATCCAGAGGTATGGCACCCCTCAGTGTCAACATACTGGGGCCAGGCCAACCTTGCTGAATACTAGGCTATCCATGGTCCCCTGTCATAAGGACTGATCCAGACGATCCATGGAAGAGGATATCCAGTGGATTGGGGATGGGGGGGCATCAGGGATAACAACTCAGTGTTTGCTCACTAAATAATGTAACTCATTATGGAAAATAAAAAAAACACATAATTTAATTGATTAAAAGATTACTGATTCAGAGTTTATAATATGAAAAGTCATTTTAGAGATTACTCACCTGGCTGTCAGATGGTAGGGATCATCAAGCACATAGAAAAGCAGATTGATGATTTTTCAATAATAACAGAAAGTCAATGATGGTCTGCCAGTGATCTTTTAAATCTCAGGGACTTTTTCATGGCATGTAAGAAAATTTTCCTAAAAATTATTGAAATGGCATTGTGTCTGCTTCTGTATGTCTGTGTTTTGGATCTTTGCAATTAATAGCAAAATAAAAATGCATGAGTATGTTTTATTATCTCTCATACTTCCTGACACCTATTAAGCAAGCAAGCACTAATTTGGTTGACTGATTATCCTCAGCATCTTCCTGTTTTGTGGTTCCTCCTTTCTGAATGAATAACATTAATTATAACAGAAGGAGTAATTTTAAAATGTCACTTCAGAGTCTACCAGCTTGAAATGACTCATCCTTTAATAATTAAGTCAATGAAACTAAATTAATTTAATTTAAACAGTGATGCTGTTTCTTAGGTCTTGTACAGTCATTACAATTAACAATTTATAATTAGTATTTTATTGATGTCCATGCACTGTGTGGCAAAGGAGTATCTAGAAACTCTGATGACTAGTAGTAGTTTGATAAACATTAAGAAACATTTCATTAATTATGTACCTTCCAATTACATCTGAAATTAATGAATGCATGTGAATACTGTAGAGAGGAATTTAAAAGAGAGTTCACCCCTAATTATAAGACAGTTGTTTTCTAATATTTTAATTATAACTTCTGTAGTTATCAGCTTTTAGGGAAAATGAGGCTTATCTGAAATAATACATGTGAATATTACTCATACAGGTGTTATTTTTCTATAATGGTAGTGATTAATTAAAATAGCATTTAATGTATTTTCTACATAATATGATGAGTGAAAAATCTACAAGAATCTTGTAGACTATACTAAGAACAGAAAAAATGCTACAAATATGGTGAATTAAACTTAATGAGTCCATATTCTGTTCATATAAATAACTTTTATGTTGTTATAGTACAGCTTAGTTGCAGAGCCCTTCCCTATGTAGGAAACCCAGGCCCTGAGTTTCATGTCCAGCACTAAAACAAAAGCAGAGATTTTATAGGAGGTTACCATATTTAACTTCACATTCTTGATTATTGTAAATACATCAAACAAATTACAGAAGAATTCACACTTTCTTAGGAAAAAAATAAGTAGAAGACCAACAGAATGAATGAGAAATTTCTTCATTTTTTAGAATAAGCGAGGTGTTCAGTAACATTTATGAGGGGGATATATTTAATGTCAGTTTCTTGAGTTTATTTTAAATGATCATTAAACAATCAATTTACTTGGAAATTATATATATGTGTGTGTGTGTGTGTGTTTGGGGGTGATGAAGTACACATATAATTTGCATATTTATATATACATATGAGAATAATGTTTTATATATATATATATATATATATATATACACATGTGAGTGTATGTAGATATCTGTGGTAAGTTTATAGAAAACAAATACCACACCTCCTCAGAATGCTCTCTATTAATTCCAAAAATATTAATGATAGAGGTGACCCTGAGCTCACTGGGAGCCCTCTGCTATACTACTGAAGTCTGTCTTTTTAACCTGTGAACTATACATAAATCTAAGGAATAGAGGTACCATTCACCACACAAAATATAGTCCTAGTAATATTGGGACATAATTCTCAAGGAGTGGGAAATACAGATGAAATGAGAGAATGTGTATGTGTGTGTGTGTGTGTGTGTGTGTGTGTGTGTGAGAGAGAGAGAGAGAGAGAGAGAGAGAGAGAGAGAGAGAGAGAGAGAGAGAGAGAGAGAAGGTTAGGTACAAAGAAACAGAAGAAAAGAAACTAAATACTAATGTTATCTAATGTCCAATGAGTTTTAAAGTTTTTCCAACTTCCAAAGGATACTCTTTGGAAGGATAAAGAGTATAAAGGATAAAGATAATCAAATCCATCTCTTTAATAACTGGATTTTAATAAATAAGCTTTTGATAAATGATGGAGCTTCGGATCAGGGTCTTGAGATGAGGGATCAAAATCAGGTAAGTCAAGACTGAGAATTTTATACAAGTCACTGAATATTCTTTCCAAAATAAGGTATTTGGAATAAGCTAAAAGTTTCTGAATAGCTAAAAAATTTAATGACTTTTTCAACATATATCAATGCATATTATGGTTTATTAGAAATAATTTACAAATATTACATTTATGAGTATTTTTTAAGAAAGATATTCCCAATGTGTTAAAAGAGTAGGTACAGAGTGGCAAAGCCTTAGTGCAGAAACACATGTTTTTAGAAATTACCAATGGAAGTTTTTATTTTTATTTTTTGTTGTAGGATCTTGCTGTAGCCCAGGCTGACTTGGAATTCATTATGCAGTCTCAGGGTGGCCTCAGATTCACGTTGATCCTCCTACCTCTGCTTCCCAAGTGCTGGGACTCAGGTATGCACCACCACTTCCGGTAAGATATACTATTTTAATATCTAAATGTATTCATTTACATGGAACTGAGTCCTTACATTTGTTGTCACTGGACTTTTTTTGTTTCCATACTGTATTAATATTGTAGTGGTTGATTGCATTTCAGGACCTGAAGCCCACACTATAGCAGGACTGAATGATATGCTCAGTCTTTAGCTGTCACCAAAGACACAAAAATGAGAAATGTTACTGCACTCTCTTTCTAGAATACAGTATGAAATGGTTTTGATGTTATTAACTAGTCACATCATAATTTTCAGGACAATACAATCAAATACATATGCATTTTGAGGATGTAGAGATGAATTTTAGGGGGCTGTTTTCAAACTACTGAGCTATACATATGCTTTCAAACAGCCAAACTGACTTTAGGTTTTTATCTTTAATATCCAAACATATTGCCAAAGAAGTTCAATAAATAAAAATAAAAGAACTCTAAGTAAATAAAACAAACTTCTAGCACTGTTTAAATCATCTAAAAACAGGATTGTCTGGCCATAAATAAATATATAATATGAATACATTGTGGAGGAAAATGTGACCATAATGAAACAAAAATCAATTAAGTAAAGCCAATTTGGAAGTAAAACAAACATTTTGACATTATGTAATTATACCAAATATATCCCACTATCAAACAGAATACCAGAATGTGCAGGTTATGAAAATCCATATAAACATAGGGATAGAATTTCTGCTTGAGAAAAGAAAACACTAAAACTCCTAAAATAGTTGAAGAGTGAAATTCAGAAAACATAAGAATTATATTTTTAAGACTGTTTTAATGTGAGAAGTTTGTGTTACAGACTAATATTCATTGTGAATACTTTATGTGAAACTCATAGAATGCTGTTTCATGTTTTAGGGGACAGGTTGTCACTTTGTAGCACAAGTTGTTCTTGAGTTTAAAGCAATCTTCCTACCTCAACAGGGCTTAGATTACAGATATGAGCCACTGCATCTCTGCACTCATTTTTAAAGGCTTTGGTAAAATACATTCACCATATACATTGTACATATCACCATTTACAACATATATACAACTGTATATATATATTTAATTTTAACTAAAAACCTCATTTTTCTGCAATTGGAAACAACTTTAATGATTGAATTCTTGACTTTGAGTAGTTCCTCTCAGACACTGATTTATTATGCTTATGACATCAATCATTAGATGATTAAATTTCAGGCATAGCTTATTTGATCTCAGATTGTTTTTCAATGACTGAAAAAAAATGATATCTGACTTTAAACTCTACAAATTTAAAGTCCATTCAAACAACATCATATTTTGATTTTTTAACTTGAGAGAGAGAGAGAGAGAGAGAGAGAGAGAGAGAGAGAGAGAGAGAGAGAGAGAGAGAGAGAGTTGTGCCAGGGCCTTTAGCCACTGCAAACAAGCTCCAGATGCATCTGCCACTTTGAGCATGTGACATTGTGTGGTACTGGGGAAATTGAACCCAGGTCATTAGGTTTAATGGGTCAACTCCTTAACCACTTAGTCATCTCTCCAGCCCAAACACCATACTTTGAATATTTTCTTTTTATTTGCCAAAATCAATTTATTCTCTGCGCTTTTTATTGCCAACTATGTTCAGTCCTTTAAATCTAAATAGAAACAGAAGAATGAGAAGTGTTACTTCATTGTTACTACTGCAGAGGGAGTTTGCTTGTTGACTTGATGTTCTATTGCTTTTTCTCACAGTGTCTCACCCATGAATATATAATATGGTTAATATATTAATATGATGGCATGCAGGAATTTAATATCATTGCTCTTGCCTATTCCTGGCTTACACTGTTGCATGGTAAAACATATGACAACACATCTTAAAACTCTACCATTTGTTCCTGCTGATCACTAGACATGAAATTGAACATAGCATAGCAATCCATTGGAATTTACAACTAATGGTTTATACAGTAGAAAAATAGAAATGTTACAAAACATAATTTGTCAATGTTGCAGTTACCTTCTCATTGCTGGCACAAACCACTTACCAAAAGCAGCTTGTGTGAGAAAAGGGTTTATTTTGCTTAACAGAATCAAGGGGAAGCTTCATGATTGCAGGGGAAAATGTGGCATGAACAGAGGTTGAAAGTCACTTCATCACCAACATCATGTGGACAACAGCAACAGGACAGTGTGCCCAGTAACACTGGTAACCTGAAGGTTAATAAACCTCGGGATCCACCCCTAGTAATCAATCTTCTCCAGCAAGGCTCCACCTCTCATCAGCAAAAACTAAGCATTAAAGACATATGGCTTGATGAAGGACATCTAACTCAAACCACTGCAGTGAGAGATTGTTAGATTGTCATTAAAATTTCACTAATCATCTGTCACAATAATTCATGCATTTAATATAAAATCTTAAAGCAGTAATTATTTTTCTATAATGTATGCCCAAGGTCATACTTTCCTTAAAGATTTCTATTAAAATATATAACAATTTAAGAAATTATTCCAAGAGACATAGCCTGGAGTATGGATACTTATATAAATAGTTTGTTTTTATATCAGTTAAACATATTTTGAGCTTCTTAATGTGAATTGAAAATGACAAACAAAAAGTTCCTAACCTTTCAAAATTGATATGAATAAATTCTTTTAAATGGAAGTGCTGGTGACTAAATTTCCTTAGGTTATCTCCTAATAAAGAGAAATGAGGAAAGGAAGTTGAGTCATGGGAGGAAGAAATCATGACTTATTAAGACATATTTTAAGCAATTAAAAGAAGCTAGAGCTTTGAAAATATAGAAATGATATGTCAATATTTTTCAAATCTGTATGGAATTTCTAAGATTATTTTTCTGAACCCTCTCTTTTAAGGTAAGAAAAATATAAAGAGATTTCATTTAGAAATGTTGAATGGTAGAAATTGAACTGGGCTTATTTTTCTGTATCATAAAGAATTGGACAAAAATAATTCACAAGATAACAGTGCTTCATTCCCATTTAGACTGATGCCTCTCTATTCTATGAATTGCATACAAGAAATAATTTATCTACAGTCCACCAATGGAGATTATTGCTTTTAGTATGTCAAAAATGCAACTAAATATCATTTTACCTTAGACAATATCTTCTGACAAGATTGAAAGTACAAATCTATTTTTCTAGGTATGACACATGAGAGTGTAATATTAACCATACACTAATTAAACCATTACATTTGTTTAAAAATACAATAAAATACTATTATAGAACTTGAATCTATGCCTGCCTGAAAATAACATTTTTATTATATTTGAAAGAATGAATATATTCATTCACTAACTATATATACACCAAGTACCTATAAGTTGTCGAGTGATGTTTTTTGTTCATAAAGTAGTTTAAGATCTACCACATTAGCATGATTACAACAGACATATCATTGAGTAAAAGTTGAAAATTTTCATTTTCTTATATTTTGATTTCAACAAGCTTTACTCAAATGGGAAAGAAGTTTCAGAGAGTTTGCCTTAGTTTTCATTACATTTAGGGATATATGCATACAATCATATACCTTATAGAATTATATTAATATAATATATGCATGCATAGTCATGAGATTATTTTAACAAATATGCCTATTTTAAAATATTCCTACTAGAAATATTGAAGCATGAGGAATTAGATGAGAGGAAGGAAAATGAATAAAATAATAACTAGATCTATATTTCAATCTAATTTTAAAATTCATGCATCTTGATTCCTCCTCCTATTACCACAACTATGCAAGCTTATTGTCATAAAAACCAGCCACAAAACAGTTGAAACACACTTATTTTAAGCAAATGAAGAGACAGTAAATATATTTAAATGCTAAGTGTTTGGGACACTGGATTAATAAATAGCTTGTTGTACTTGACTTTAATTTGGTTGTAGGCATAATCATGATTATTTTGGTAATGCTAACATTTATGGAACAAGAAATATTACATTGCTTTTATAGTATTATAATTTTATTTACCTATTTATTTATTATAGTCTCAAGCCTCAAACTCAATCTATACATTAATTAATCCAAATAACATCACAGTTAATTCAAATTTGGCACCCAAATCTGTTCAGGTTATTATTGTGCTTGCATTTTATGCAATGTTGCACTATCCTTCTGCACTCATACATTACACTGGGTAATTTAAATGCTTGTGCTATTCCACCCTTCTATAAATTGTTTTTCTCATGCTATCCTACTTGGCAGGCTACTGGCATGGCTTCTGGTCATTTAAAAGGAAATTCCTTCACCTAACATTTTCTCACTTGTTAATTTTAGAGAAGTTTCTAGTTATTTCACAGATACAATAATCTTGAAGCTTCTGTAGATGTTGATAATACCCCTGAGCTTGGGAATCTCAAATGCATCCACTGAGCAGCCTGTTTAGGAGACTTGTAAAAATAGTTCTAAGTATCAGGGCTGGAGAGATTGCTCAGTGGTTAAGGTGCTTGATTGCAAAGACTAATGACAGATGTTTGATTCCACAGTACCCACATGATGCTGAATGTACAAACTGTTGCATCTGAAGTTTGTTGGCAGTGGCTAAAGGCCCTGGTAACACCCATTCTCTCATTCTCTCTCTCCTCTCTTTCTCTTTCTTTTTCTCTTTCTCTTCTTTCTCTTTCTCTTTCTCTTTCTTTCTCTCTCTCTTTCTCTTCTCTTTCTCTCTCTCCCTCTCCCCTTGCAAATAAATAAAATAAAATAAAATATATTTTAAAGGTTATGGCAATAGCAGGAGGAACCAAGTTGTATGAATGTTAAAATTAGATTAAAATTTAGATCTAATGATATGTAGCAAGAAAGTAGGAGCAACCATTCTCTCAGTACTCACAATTATATGAGAAGTTGTAAGTCTAAGAACAACTTAAAAAGATATCTATGTGCCATCATACACTGTGTTATCCATGAAAAAATATTGTTATTGTGACGTCTCTTATACTTATAAGTAATTGTTGGTAAGCATTTAGAGTTGCATGATGATCAGAAAAAAAAACAGTGAACATTTCAAATGTTATGCCTCAAAAACATTCTTATTATCCTAGCTGTAGTCTGTGACATAAAAAGGTAAGAGCAGAATTACATCCTTTTTGTGTTCACATTCAACAAAAATGAGAAAGCCAAATGATGTATTTTCAAACACTTGGGATAATGTTGATTTTTTTCTCTCATTGTAATATTCTCTCATAACCAATATCACAAGCAATATTTTGACACTGGAACAATAATATCACTTTGTGGGAGTCAGGTATATTTTAAATGTCTAGAAGAGAAATTTTAGTGGGATATTTCAATGATATCCAACACAACTCAAAGCAGAAGTCCAGAGACATTTAAGAGCTCAAGTATAAAGCAGACTGAAACTCACCCACCTGACTCAGGGAACTGAGTGGAAGATTGGGCAGAACGAATGTAAGACCCATGTTGGGGGAGAATATCCAGACCTATTGTCCTTGTCAGCAATAACATATAAAAGTGAGGTGGGGAACCTGGCTACCTCCTATGCTATTCATGACCTACTACCCCATGGACTGATCCAGTATATCCAAAAAAGAGGATACCCAGTGGATTGGGGACAGGGAGGAGGGAAATAGGGATACCATCATAAGATTAGCTAACACAATATGTCTAATTATAGGTAATAAAGATACCAATAAAAAATAGCCCCAAGTTCATCCCTTGAGCAAAAGGCTGCAAAAAGTACCAATACAAGTGTGCAAGTGAGGCAAAATTCCTCAAGGTGCTAAATTGTCATCTGACACAATGGGTGCAGAGAGCTTCCTCCAAGCACTAGGCCCCTGGAGGAAGGCTTATTATTCAGGCCAATGATGAAAGTGATTGTGACATCCCAGATGCTGGAGAAGTCTGTTACCCACACAGAGTGGGAGCTTTGAAGCCTTTCTGTTTCAATCCTCAAGTTCCCCCGTGTCAGTTCTGAAAACAAAATGTAGAAAAAAAAAGAGACAGCTGCAAGAGAATCTCCAGGAATAGCCTGGTTCACTAGCAAATGAACAGACATTCTGTTGGACATATTGATTTTGTTAGCAATTTTCCCACTGCTTGTTAAAAAAACCAGAATGTACTTAGATCTCTCTTGTCTGCCCAGCATAATGCAGCATTGATCTTTTCATAAAAAATATTTGTTGGGAGAGAATCTATCTATCCACTCCTGCTTTTATCCTGAGCCATTGTTGCTTTCACATATAAAGTTTAATTACAATATATGCAAAACTATTAAATGGAGCCATGGTATAAGGCAGGAAGAAAAGTGAATGGTAATTTGTTCTTACCAAATTTGCAGAGACTTGCATAGAAAATGATAAAGCTGACATAGAGGAGTTGCAAACTACAAGATGTAAAACCAGCCCTTTTTTCTAAGGAGTTGGAACACTTTATTTATTTCAAAATCTTCATGTAGTGATTCATACCTGTGCTTCTTAAGGGCACAAATTCATCTGTGTTGCTAAAATATGGCATTTATAAGTGAAAGAAAAATATGAAGAACACAGAATAAAAGAAAGCAAAAGAAAATTATATAAAGTTAATGAGATATAGAAATTGTTATTTTATTCTATAAATTAAAATGGAAAGTATTTATAAAGTATTTACTAGGTGCTTCATTGTTGTAGATGTAATAGTTGAGGATGGGAATTTAGCAGGAAAGTTAAGGTGTATAAAAGAGTGTTAGGCCATTTATAGTAAAATACTTCACTAAATTCTAGAAATGTTAAACATACCTTTGAGTTTGAAAAGAACATAGGAAATGCAACATAGATATGGGGGATTACAGTTATTATCATTACTTAACAGTTCATTCAAACTTGTACATATTAGGCATTTAGAAAAACTCAGAGAAGGAATACTTAGGTACTCAAAAAATGACAAGGACAGGAAAAAGGTGGAAGATGAAAGATATGTAGAAAGAATGCTCTATAAAAGAAACTCGAAAAATCAAAAAAGCAGAAATGTTTGAGAAACTTCTCATTGATAGAAACAAGTGTTCTGAAAACCATTGGGAAAAATGCATTGTTTGTTAGGGATACAATGGTAGCAGTGTGACAGGAGAGACAAGAATTTCAAAGCAGTATTTAACACAGACATGCTATTATAAGCTCATCAACCCAAGTAAAGTAATGCCTTGTGATTATTTTTACAATCTCTGATGTTAAAAAAAAAATCCATGAGTCATCTTTATTTTAGAAAAAGAAAATATTCATTGTACACAGTTCGGAGAAAATAAGTACATCTGATGAAATGAAAACTATATGTAGAGCTCCGGTTCTTACCTCCCTCAAAATACTTTCCTCCAGAAGAAGTAACAATTGTATTTCTTTTTTTTTCTTTTTCCACATACTGGACAATCCAAACCTCAGCCACTGAGAGCTAGAATTAAAGGTGTGTGCCACCATGAAAAGCACAGAACCTTTGAATCACGATTTCAGAGGATTGGTTGTCTCCATTGTTTTGGAACTGAAGTGGAGCAGAGGGTCATGGTAGCAAAAATATGCGGTGATGGGTTTTTACTTCCCAAATAGTAAGCAAAGAAAGAGACAGAAGTGGGAATAAACTATGTGCAAGTGCCCCCACCACTGCAAAAATTCTTTCAACTAAGTCAGATTTTCAATGTTTCCCTCATCTTCCAATACCTATTAAATTAAGCAATGGATGAAATCAAAGTCTTCATGATCCAATCACTTTCCAAAAGTTCCATAGATGTTGCATAGATGATTCATAAAATCCAGTTAATTTGAGGCAGCAATTTACCTGACTAACTAGGATATATTCCTTCACCTAGCAGGACATTTATCACCTAACCCAAGATAAAAAGAAACATCTGGGAATCAGCCCAAGCTCATGCTAACAGACTAAATCAGGAAAACTCCCAATCCTCAGGTGGAAAACAGGGAGTCCCTGATGTAGACCCCAATTGGAACTAACAGACAGGCTCAGAGGACTTACAGAGTTTTGAATGGTCACCTGCCTAGCAGAAGACATGCACCAACAGTCCCATGGCAAAGTAAACTTTGATAAGATAAAAGAGTTAACTCAGGGCCCAGATGAAAACCCAGCTGTTTTTCTCAATCACTTGTCAGAGACAATTAGTAAATACACTAATGTTAACGTATTCCAAGAAGAACACCCTCCTACTTCATGTCCACTTTTTGGGCCAATCAGCCCTGATAGAAAACACAAACTCCAGTGCCTACCAAATGACCCTTTTACTCCCCAAAATGAGATCCTCAGCCTCACCTTTAAGGTTTTATTGGGAGAGAGGAAGAAGCCAAAAGAGAATAGCAAAGAGAGAATGATAGACAAAGGAAGACCAAATAGAGTGTCAAACTGATTTTCAACTCCTAGCCACGATCTTGGCTACAGCCCTCCAGTGAGAGCCACCACTAAAGTCCTTGCCCTCACCTTCTATTTCTGGGAAGCAGGATCATCCCCCAGGTCCATATTTAAGGTGCAACCTTTCAGGTCATTGGGCAAGAGACTGCCCTAATCCTTGGCCTGTTACCATGCCTTCCCCAAACTTTGGGCAATGGGGTCACTGGAAGATGGACTGTCTGGTGGGTTGCCCTGGCAGCCCGCTGGCCACACACCACCAGCTGTCCTCTCATGCCTTAGTCCAATAGGGAAGTCTGACTTCCAAGTCCCAGGTCAGGTTGCAACCCTGCCCAAAGGAACCCACAGTATAAAGAATAGTGGCTGGCAAGAGGTTCTGTCTTAACTGGACACTGGGGCAACTTATTCACTTCTTAACTCCTGGGAGGACCTAGTCTGCCTAGATATCACTATTATGGGAGTCCTAGGTACTTTTTAAAAACCACTCTGCACTCTGTCTCTTCTTTGTCAATTTGGGGATTTAACACTCACCCACTCCTTTTGCATAATGCCCCAATGTCCCACACCCATCTCCAAATTCAAATTACCCCTCTATATTCCTTCTTTAAAGGCCATCTCTATTTTTTTCTTCATATGGACTCAAATTCAGAAATATTACAGTCCCAAAGTGCCACTTCTCCTTTACCTGCCATAAATCCCCTAATATTGGATCCTGCTATCGCTTCCCACCATCCCTCTGTCCTCATTCTTCTCAAACATCCCCACTCCTATGTTTCTCAAGATCAATACCCCTTATCATCTGTCACTCACCAAAATCTAAAACCCATCATCCAACCTCTGCTCTCTGCCTTGCTCCTCACACCTATTTCCTCCCCCAACAACACTCCTATTTTGTGAATTAAAAAAAACAAACAAACAATAACTCCTAGTAGTTAGTTCAAGATGTTCATAAAGTTAACCAAGCTATTATTCTTACCTTTCCAGTTGTGGCAATCACCTACACACTCCTTTCTTCCGTACCGTCTGCCTCCACTCACTTTTCAGTATTTGATTTTAATGATGCATTCTTTACTATGCCTCTACATCCACTCTCCTGCAAGCTATTTAGATTCACCCTAACACTCTCCACGTCCAACAATATATGTTGGCAGATTTACTACTGGGGTTCCAAGACAGTCTTCACTACTTTGGACAGGCCTTCCAGAGAGACTTAGCTTTACTGCAGCTTCAGACCAGTTTTCTCCTACAGTATGTGGATGATCTCCTCCTCTGCAGCCTCACTGCCAAACTGAATATATAACTTACATCTCTTTTACTTAATGCTCTGGCTACATGGGGATATAGAGCTTCCTGGGAAAAGCCCAAATCTGGCAGACTTCTGTCCTTTACCTTCATATTTCCATCTCCAAGGAGGGAAAAACCATCCCACCATCTAGGATTCAAAACCTTATCAATTATCCTCTACCTCATACTAAACAAGAAAAGCTTGCCATGCTCAGTCTCTTCAATTTCTTCCCTATCTGGATCCTTAATTTTTCCCTCAGTGCTCACCAGCTACATGAAACCACTAAGGGGAATTTAGATGAACCACATTTGTCTCGTAGCTACATATCAACTCCCGTAAATCTTCGCAAACACTCCCTAACCACCAGAGCTTCCCTCTCCCTGACAGACAATGGGTAAAATATCTTCTAATATTTGTTGACCCCTTTTCAGGCTTGGTGGAGGCTTATCCCACCAAAAACAAATGGGCTTTCACTATGGCCCAATTTCTTCTCACTGAACTAATTCCTCAATTCTGTTTGCCTTCCTCCTTACAGTCTGACAATGGTCCAGAATTCATCACAAACATAACTCAGAATACAGCCTCTGCCCTCCGAATACCATGAACATTTCACATCCCTTACCAACCTCAATCCTCCGGGAAAGTAGAAAGAACAAATAGGTCGCTCAAAGAGATCCTAACTAAACTAACTTTAGAATTAAAATGGGACTGGGTAAAGCTCCTGCCTCCAGCCTTTCTACTCCTGTGCATTCTTCTAAGAAACCCACTAACAGCCCATTCAAACTGACACATGGCAGACCAGCTGCTACCCCAGGATTTCTCCCCACAGAATCATGCCTATCCATCACCCAGGATTTTCTCTTTTTTCTCAAAACTAAACCCTGGAAGACTGCTGACCTAAACTTTTCCACACCCATTCCCAATGTCCTACTCCCCTCTCTCAACATTGGCAATTTTGTGTACATTTCTTTCATTATTCCCGCTTCCCTGCAACCTAAATGGCAAGGTACATACAAGGTTATTCTTCTCACCTCTACTGCAGCCAAACATCAAGACCTAGCTCCTTGGTTTCATCTCTCATGCCTCAAAAAGATACCTCTTTCTTACTCTTCCACAGCTGTGGGTCCCACCAAAATAAAAATCTCCCGACTCATAACCATTCAGGAGAGACCTGAAAATGACATATAACATTGCCTTTTTCAGATCCAGCAAATGTCTGAACCACCAACAGTTCCTGCTCTGTCTCGAAGATTTCCTCACAAATGCAAGGTTGATCCTGTACCCATCACCTCGTTTGATAAGCTACTAGAAGCCATCAAGATCCTCTGGCTACAAAGGACTTTCATGTCATTCCAGCCTCATCAACTTAAGGTTTTTACCCTTGCTCTATATTTTATCCTTCTAGGTGAACAAAATTAGAATCTTTTTTTTTTACTATTTTATTTATTCATTTTCAAGCAGAGAGAGAGAAAGAGAGAGAGAGAGAGAGAGAGAGAGAGAGAGAGAGAGAGAGAGAGAACACCAGGGCCACCACCTTGTGGGTCTGGTTTATGTGGGACCTGGGGAATTGAACCCGGGGCCTTAGGCACTGGAGGCGAGTGCCTTAACCGCTGAGCCATCTCTCCAGCCCCAAAATTAGAATCTTTCCACTCCTATCGTGATTCCCTCTGGGATGCCTTGATCTCCTTATACCTTGCAATCTTCCAAAATGTTGATTGGGGCAAAGTGTCAGACTTTTTTTCTTTTAAAAATTTTTAAATATGTTTATTATGTTGTTGGGGTCAGGTTTCTAGTTGCTGCTCAGAAAGAACCCAAACAAAAGTGGCTTGTAGAGGAATGGGTTTATTTGGCTTACGGACTCGAGGGGAGACTCCATCCTGGCAGGGAAAACGATGGCATGAGCAGAAGGCTGGACATCACCTCTTCCACAGCACTGCAAACAGCGGCAGGAAGGTGTGCCAAACACTGGCAAGGGGAAGCTGGCTTATAACCCCATAAGCCGCCCCCAACAACACAGCTCTAATGAGGTTCTAATTCCCAAATTGCCATCAGCTGAGGATAGATCTATCAGAACACGTTCAATTGTTTGTGGGGGACACCTGTATCAAACCATGACATATGTATAAGTCTATACATTGTATGAGGAAATCTTATGAATGTATCCCTATTTCCCTCCTCTCTATCCCCTTCCCACTGGGGTCCTACATCAGCACACATATGGGATCATTCATATGATAGGGGGGTTATGAAAAGCACCAGAGAGAGCCAGTTTTTTCATTCTATTTTTTTCCTTCCCTCTTGTGTATTGTTGCTGAAATGGGCAATGCCTCTGGATAGTCTCCCCCACCATGGCTCTTACAATCTTTCCACCCCCTCTTCCACTCAGTTTCCTGAGCCATGATGGGTGAGTTTTGAGTCTGCTTGTTGTTGAGATCTTAAGTATCTCTGGATCTTTGCCCTGGGTTGTGTTGGGTATTGTTGGTGCCTGTTTCCATTGAACTTCCATGGGTTATCAGACTTGCTGTGGTGATTGGTCTCCTGTTTGTCTCATCACTTTCTCATAGGTTTCATTTGGGCCCTGTGTTTGTCTCCTGTCAGGATGTCAACCTTCATCCAATGACTTGTTGGGATTGAGTTGTCCCTGGCTCTCTCAAAGCCTTCTGAAAAATACAAACAAAATCTCCATTGGAGAGTGAGATCAATATAGATTAAATGAGACAACATTGCTATTTTCACTAGCTTTTAATGTGTATAGCCTCTCTGTAGTTTTCTGGTAGTGGGAATTTCCCCGAGGAGCCCAAGATGTTGGTCCACATAGGGTTATGCTGTGGATCTCAGTTCCAGTTAAAGGTTCCTTGTCTCTAAGCAGATCTTTTATCCAATCATTAAGCTGTTCATTACCCTGCTAGCTTTGGTGCCACTATTGCACAGATGAGCATTTCTTTACTTGCCGGTCTCTTTCATACAGCCATGTGTTCAGCATTCTTATGACAACTGTCTATATTGTATACCAGTGGTCTTTGTTTTCTCCAAGTATCACTGATCAATTTCCCCTGGCAGCTCATGTAACACCATCTAGCACTAAACATGCTACCATCTGGGAGCTAGTTACTTTTCTGGATCTAGAAGGATCTCTTGTTATTGTTTGATGACACTTTGTGATTTTTTTCAACAATAGGGTCTTAGGCTTGGGTCAGGTATTCAAGAGCTTTGACAGAACTCTGTCATATTTTGGGTACCTTGTGTGTCACTTTGATCAACAGTTCAGTGTGGGAAGGAACCAATAACAGGGACAGGGAGATGCAGGCCTGAGCAATTATTCTTGAGGTTATGCTTCCTGCCATACTTTTCATGGCCCCTCATACGAGGTGGTGTCCTCAGGTTACTCAGTACCTTGTTGTATAAAAGCTAGGGTTTAATAGTGTCAAGGGGCTTATCAGAGGTAGAATCCTTCAGATGTGTAAACAATTCCTTCAAGTTCCCCGGGGAGCATACAGAGGGCTGGGAATCATATGAAGGGAATTGTTCCTTCATTCCTGTTTCTGAAAGGATGAAAAGAATTGGGGGACAAGTGGCAGGTGAGAGTGAATCTTATTACTGCTTCCTGTTGACATAAAGGGATGACAGTTGTCTAGGAGGCGATTCAGTAGGTTTTGCAGATGGGCAGGCAACAAGATTCATGAGGGGATGATATTTGGCATTATTGAAGAATTCAGTTACTTGTGAGGTGAAGGCTTTTAGTTTCTCCTAAATAAATTCAGAAAAGCATCTGAAAAGGCATTGGCCAAAAGAGAGAATTAGCACGTTCATTATGTGGGGTCCCACTATAGGTCCCAGATAATACCTTGCTTCTAATGTCACCAATTGCCCTTGATAGACAGCTGCCCAGGACTTCTCAGTCCTGGGAAAGCTTTGCGTGTAAAGTCCACTAGAATATCACACCAAAAGTCCTTTAAAACATGCCTCAAATCTTCCCAGGTTGGACATGACTTCAGATCTGGCAGAAGTCTGTTCCCTCACTGCTGAATAAAGACACACTCTTGAGTCTGGGTGAGCTGGAGTCTGGTGTACTTTCTGTCCCACTTTCTTTACAATGCCTTCACAGCAAAGTGACCAGACAAAAATAGAGCCACCAAACAAACAGTCACTTGTCTCCAATTCTACAGCAACTGCATAGATAGTCTGCTCCAACCACTGTTAGCAGGGCAGATTGGTCCTATGCACTTCGATACACAGCCTCTGGAGGCTGGACTCAGAGAAACCTTCAGGTTTTCATTTAGGACGTGAGTCTTTCTCTCTCTCTCTCTCTCTCTCTCTCTCTCTCTCTCTCTCTCTCTCTCTCTCTCTCTCTCTCTCTCTCTCTGTCTCTCTCCCCAGAACTTTCTCTTTCTCTCCAAACTCTTTCTCTCAGATCTCTGTCTCTGAACTCTTTCTCTCATCTCTCTAAAATACTTTATAAAAAATATTAATTCCCGATGGCAAAATTCTTTTGTTCCAGGAAATTCAGAGTGACCTGAGGATGGTTTAACTCTTCATTATCATTAAAGGGTTTATGTTGTTTGGCTTTCTCTTCTGCACGTCCTTAATTGCATAAATGGGGTTGGCCTAGTTAGGGGCAGACACTCAGGTAAAATATGATGCTTAAAAGGATGATGATGGTTTTTGCTTTGATGAGACAGAGTCTTCTCAATGTAGCCCAGGCTAGCTTCAACTCACTATGTAGCCCATGCTGAACTTGAGTTTTAAAACTCCCCACTCAGCCTCTCACATACTCGGATTGCAGACCTGTGCCAGTGCTCCTAGATGAATTACTTATTTTTGACACCCATTAATTAGAATGCAAAACACTACTTTTCATATCAGCAACAATTATAATTACTACATAGTATTATTATGAATTAATATTGATTTTGCAATTGACAAGTCCAACCTTGTAAAAATAATATGTACTTCCAGTCTGTCTCTGTGCTCTTATTCTGATGGCTGGATATCTGGGTGGGGGGAGGGGAGTCCAGGCTGGAATGAAACCATGAACTTTCCAAGTAATTGTATCTCTCTACAATTATTATGTCTCTGCTTCCTAGCTCTGGCTTCTTTCTCTACAGACCTTAACAAGTCCTGCCCCTAACCTGGAAATGCAGATGTTAATTTATAGGCAGGAAACTATAATCACATGGTCATTAGAATTACACAGGTAAATGATTTTGGGAAACAAAATGGGCCAAGGGAGCCATACTGTTCCCAATAATTCCTGGAATTTTTTTTTACAGAGTATAAAAGATGATAGGTGAATGCACATTTAAGTAAATATATTTACAGTGGTTGAATTTGTTGTGTCAGTACAGAAACATTGGGCTTTTAATATTTTACTTTATTTGAGTTGCACCTAAATTTAAATGGGAAAAATCACATAAACCTCAGAATTTTAATGTTTTCCTATAAAGTGAGACTGTTGGGACTGAAAAGGTCTTGCTTATTCAGTTAAGTCTGAAGTAAAGCTAAGCAGCTAAAACATTCATTCGCTTATCCATTGAAAACATCAAGGGAAAATTGGACAATGCCATTTTATAAGTTAGACATATATACACATTGCAAGCATAAAGTTTTTATTGCATACATAAAATAATTTTGTCTTATTTTACCTCGAATATGCAAGTCTTATAATTTGTTATAAATTAATGATTAGCTGATCAGAAAAGGAACTGCAACTTTAATATGAAGTCTTGTGTAGCTACATCATATAATTATATTTTTCAGGGAGAATTATAATCAAAGGAAAGATTAAACTTTCCTTTCATCTTATATGCTCTATATTCACCTTTAATTCTAGCCAGTTTTAGTATTATTCAATTATAATCTAGGAAATTTAAAAATGATAATACCTTCTTGCATTTAACAAGTGTATGCATAGCTCTACTAGAAGGGTTAACAATTAGCCAATTCAAAGTCTTATTGAGAATTTTTAAAGCATGAATAACAAGTTTGAAAAAGTGAGAGATAGAAAAATGATTTTCTTGACAGGAGAGGTTATTAAATATGTGAACAAGTTCCTAAAGGGGTTCGCAGAACTGGAGGACTTTTGAAAAAAAATGAAATATTCTCCTATCTGTGCTACAAGTGATGGTTTGGGTGAGATTATGACTAACGGCAAAATGATAGACCTGATGAATACAAATGAATTTTCTAGTCCTGTGGGTTAAAGATTTATTTTGTAGGATATGATAAAATCAGATTTAAAAGTCATACCTCATTATAAAATCCAACTGGAGAAGAAATTTGATTTTGAGATATTTTTGAACAAGAAAAATGAGAGGAAATGATTGTCTACTTCATGTTAATGCATTTGGTCTCTGCAGTATACAAACAAAAGAGTTTTATATTTCAATAGCATCTGAAATACTGGAAAGAAACTTTCAAGTGTTACATATAGCTGAGAGGGAAGTGGTAACAATTTTTTTTTGTAATGAAAAGTCATCTGAGAAAAACACATGTAAGCCTTGTTTTCTTTGTAGCAAATTACCATACAGTATGATCGCTGAGGGCCAGAAAGGAGACGTTTTACCTGGGCTGCAGTGAGCCAGGGATGTGTCAGGTGCACCCTTCCAGAAAAAAGAGAAGGAATTATGCTTGAATTATGTCTAGCACCAGGAGCAGGGCCTAGGGGACCCTGCAGTAATCCCAAGCCTAGCATTCCCCAACCTTTTCCCAGTGCCCGGGATAAACTACAACCTGTAGTGTTTTCAATGCAGCCCCAGTGCCCAGACAAATATTGGCATGGATCCTCGATGCTCCCCACATTAGGGCTTCTGTTATACTGTCATAACACTCAATTGAATTTCCTGAAGAGTTTGAATCTGACATGGACATGCAGAGTTGTCTGAGCAGCTGGGTTCTGGGACTATGACCCAGGGAATCCATCAGCCCATTGTCCAGAACTGGGTGACACGTTGTCTATGCATGGCTGTCTGAACTGCTGACATTTAACCCAAGCTTTGGCCTTGGCTGTAAGTGAAGGAGTGAAGGTCTGTGTTCACTTTCACAGCAGTGTTTCCTGTTCTGGCTAGTTTTCAAAAGGAAGGCAGAGGGATGTTCTCTGCCTATCTTCAAAGAAAGCAGACCTCCAACTTGTGACCTGGCCACTAAGCCATTTGGCCATGAACTACAGATGACATCAAAATTTGGATGCATCCTTCAAAACCTAATGTTAACAGGAAAACAAGGATTTAGTGTCCTAAAAAGCTCCTTAACCTTGGGAAAGACCTCATAATCCCAAAAGAAAACTATAGTCTCTGTCCATATATTAAGATGTTCAACAGAGCACATTACATTGTGTTTAGATTTCTGAACTGTAGCAGTGGAGAAATCCAGAATTTGTACCGCTTTAGCTACTAAATTTATGGCAAATTGAAATTCAAAACTAATATAGTAAGGAACAACCCAAATAACAATGAAGCTTGATAGATATATGACCTTCACAGTAAGAGACAGCCATAATTAGCACATAAACCTTGGCATTGTTACACATATGTGCTTTTTTGTAATAGGAAGGAAACACCCACATATATATAAATGTATAAATGTTCACAGATACTTCAGTACACTTCACCTGTGCCAATAAATCTCAGTACATTCTTCTAAAAGTCTATTTTTTCATTCAGAAATAATCTTTAAAATATATTATCCTAGAATCACGTATACTTTAAAACCATAATGGGGCTGTGAATCTGTATTGTTATGAAATATATGGCTTGATTTTTACAATACAATGGTTTAAGCGAGTTTTCTGTCACTTGTATCTCAAAGAATATATTAAGTTAAAAAATTCAGCTAGAAGATCCTATTGTAGAGCTTTTGATTTTGCCATTAAGAATATGCAATCAGGGCTAGAGAAATGTCTCACAGCATGGAAACAGGAAGCTTGGTTCCAGTGACAATGAAGGTTAGCTGACCAGGATAGATGCATTCACCAGTGAAAGCATTCACCAAGAAGCAGCACAGCCATCCAGGCAGGGGAGGGGATTTCTCCTCTCAGAGCTTCCTTACATAAAGCTCACCTCCAGGATGGCCACCCATTCTAGGGAAGAGCTCACTCTGGAGGAAAGACTTCCTCCTTCAGTCAATCTTTCCTAGAAGCAACCTCAGAGACCCACCCACGAGGAATGTCTGTGGATTCCTAATCAGATCAAGTTGACTATAGAACTTAACCATCACAGCTAATAACCTCAAAGTCCACTCCCAGTGATATACACTTCTTCCTGAAAGTCTCTCCCTCCCAAAGTCTCTGCTACCTGGGGTTTGAGTCAGAAGCTTAATCACAAAACACACGAGTCTATATGGGATCCTTACATTTATGCTACCACATGTCCCAAATTGCCCCTCCCCATCCTGTTTCTTGCATTCTTTCCACCATCTTTTCTGTAATGTTCCTTGAGATTTAAGCACTTGATAAAGATATAATTTCTGATATGGAGCACTCACTTGATATTGAGCAGTAAAATGTCACTTAATCTTATTGCTTTGATGCATTTTTAGTCACTGGCATCTGCAAAAAGAAGCTTCTCTGACCAACGGTGTGATCAGAACTAATCTTTGGGGATAAACACAATATAAATATTTAGAGGGCAATTTCATGAGCATTGCATATCCATTGAGTCAAAAAACAGTAGTGGCTTCCCTCCCAGGGAATATTATTATTCCATAATATTCACAACCATAATATTTTTTAATGGTTTTTAGTATCTGGCAGGAATTCCTCTTCCATAGAGCCAGCATCAGATCCAATCAGACAATAATTAGTCACACTGTAACGGGCTGATCTGGGGACTAAAATTTAGATAATGCCCAGCAAAATCCAATTCAAGTCAGAACTTAAGGAGTACCCAAATTCTTGTCTATGAAGTTAAAGAATTAAAATAATAGACGACCAGACTATATGGTATAGTGAGAGACTTTATTTAAAGGAGAATGGGAAGTTATAGAGATCTCCAGCCACCAGCGTGGAGAGAACACGTGGGAGAGGGTTTAGCAAAATCTATGCTGTTTATCTAAAGAAGCAGAAAAATAAAAGATCATGAGAAGGAAAGGTTCCTGTGGGAAAGAAGTCCAGCCTCTTACCATAGCCATTAGAACTTTACCATGGCCCTGAAGATTCAGAAGTCCTTCTGCTAGGCCAGGTGAGGGAAAAAGAGGCAGAATTATCTGTTCAGTGAGTATTCCCTGCCCCAGGTGAGCAGAGAGACAGCTGGTTGGCCCATATCTGACCAATCCGTTTTAGCACCTAGGTTTGAGCTTTAGCTAGACACTGCTCACTCAAGATGAGGGAGGTCAGGTTTGGAATCTATGGAACTTGCCTAAAACTTTCAGAACACCATTAATATCATATCACTATCACACCAATAAGAGCCTCTTGTCTAGCTAGTAGTTTGTGTAGCATGCAGGCTAAGCCTGTTGATAACCTTCCTAACCAAGCAGCCTGAGTAGAACTTTCCAGCTCTATGGCAGCAAGCCAGAAGGGCCAGAGCTTCTAGGTCTGTTCTTTCATGGATTTCATTACCCCATGACTGACACAGGTGGGTGTCTTCTGCAGTAGGCTCTTTTAGACTGACATATATTCAATTTTCAATAGTGAGACTCATGGTGTCAAGAGTGTCAATCTTTCAGAATCATGGACAAATTTTATACTTATCTATTTATGATATCATGTAGTCACTTACAAAGATATTTCTTCTATTTGTATTTCTGCTATATACTTGAAGAAAAATATTTCATACAGGAAATCAAGATAGTATATTTTAATTTCATAATATCACCTAATAAAATTTGGATTCAATGCCACATGATTCATACATATAGTATGTGTTTGTTAAATCTGAAGGGCAATAAGAATCAATAGAGTTAAATCATATTATCAAAGATTTGCATATGACACAAGAGGTCATATTCTTGAAACATTCTTGTAGAGAAAAAAAAAATTCTCAGAATTTAAATTTTCCCTCCTAGAGGGAGAAGAAGGTCAAGAACACAACTGGAAGAAATGAACTGAAAAGGTCATGTGACCACACCAGAGTGGAAGACAACTCTTGAGGGGCCCTTTATTCAATGTTTTGTAGCAATCTTCTCTGAATTGAAATATTCTGTACTGGAGGGAAGAGGAAGTCAAGAGGACTACAATTCTTGGAAAAAGATTGCAGTGCCCCTTCCTAAGGATATTTAAAGGATCAATAGCTGCTTGGGGAGAGACTCTTCCACCAGCCATGTTGTCTGCAAGTTGTGCAGTGTGGTGGAGAAATGCATCTTTAGTAGTGAACAGCTATGCGGAGTGGGCTGTTCTGTGATATAGCTTCCTTTGAGTCACCGTTGATTCTTGAAGTAGCCCTTCACCCTGATTTGTAAGTAAACCCTATTGATGCATTGATTTTCCAAAACTTCTTTGGACGCAACTCTTATTTTCATCTATCATCGGAGTGGAGTAGATATGTGTTCTAATCTCCTTGGTGTAAAAGTACCCCATGACAATTCTTATTCAGCTGTATCTCTAAATGCTAACTATAAACCAAAGATTTCAGATGTAACAAGCTACGAAATGTGCATCAAGTTATTCTTAACAAAGTATGTCGGATATTTAACATTTTAAGTCCGTTGTTTACAACTATAATATTTTATAAATGCATAACAATACAGAGGCACTTTAAATGCTGAGATTTAAAGATAATAAATCAAGCTTTAAAAAAAATACTTGTCCTCCAGAATTTGCCAAGTGTGTTTGGAGTGGGGCCTTTGAGGGGTAGTTAGAAATGAGTGGTCGTGAGGGTGGATCCCCATAAGGACTGCATCAGTAACTTTCCTTCCTCTTTGCCATTGATGCAAAGTGGCATGAATGTTATGGAGGAAACGACTGTTTTCTGATTGAATTTGACACCTACCCCACAGAAGGGATTTCGTGCCTGGTACTGTTATCCTGGCCAAAATACTATAGCTAGAGAAAGAGACTAGGAGGAACCTACCACTATGGGTTTTGCTAATCAGACAACATTCCAGTCTGCTTGAAGCTTCAACCACAGCTTCCTAGAGAGCTTACTATAATAAAGTAAGGATTTTATGGTATCTATTCATTATTGGATTAGATTAGTGTGTATTTCCCTGCCCCATCCCCTCCACCTCTCCAATTCCTTCCAACCCCTTTGTCAGTCTCTCAATTCAGCTGTCAGGTTTGCTTACTATTCAAGCTTAACTTGGTTAGGAACTACAGATGAGGGGGGATATGCAGCATTTATCTCTCTGTTTATGTGTGAGTTTGCTAATTATGATCTGTTCCAAATCTGTCCACTTTTCTTCAAATCTCATAATTTAATTTTTCTTTTCAGCTGAGTAGAATTCCATAGTGTATATGTGCCAAAACTTTGATATCCATTCGTCTGATGATGGTCATTTGGGTTTATTTCAGTTCTTACCTATTATGAATTGAGCCACTGTAAACATGGTTGAGCAAATGTCTCTATGCTGAAGTAAGGAATCTTGAGGGTAGATGCCCAATAGAGGAATAGCTGAGGACCCTATTTCTGTTTCCTTTTATGATCATAAAACAAGTCAATATCATTTTTAAAGTGTTATTTATATTTACATTTAACACATGTGATGTATACTCAGCTGTAGAAGATTGAAATTCTGGTCTCAAAATTATATTTTTTCTCAATCAGGTAACAACCAATACTTTGGACAACCCATATTCTAAATGATAAATGTTTTCTCATAAGCACTCTTGTAGCTTCTGGATTTATGACATTTGTCATTTTGTCAGTGAAATGTCTGGAAAATGTTGATAGAGGGTTTAACCATTAAGTGCTTTATAATCCTAGAATATATTATGTTAGTTTCTGCAACTACAACAAAGAAACTGAATTAATTAACTTACAAGGAGAAAATGTAACTTATTGATTTTATTGCTTGAACTGCATGGACAGAGCACTGTATCACATACACATGTGGCTGAACAAAGCTACTCACATATAAGCCAAAGGAATGAAGATGGAAAAAAAAAGGAAGAGAGGACAAGAGAACTGGGCTCCAAAAATCCTCCTTCACTAAAAGCAGGAAATGTCACTAAGCCTGCAGAAACTTGACTGTCACACCCTCAGGAAAGATTTCTACATTAAGCATGAACACTTCCTAGTGGATGGAGACTACAGGCAAGGCTGTAAAATCTGGTCTTTGTCCTTAGTAAACTGATAAACTGGCCTTCCTCATTATAGCCACTCTCCATTTAAAACAAAACAAAACCAAGCACACCAGAGTCTTCAGGTGGGATTCCAACCCCCTCTTGCCTCTCTGGGCAGGAGTTCCACCTTATCCTTCACTTATGTTCTAGTGTTAAGCCCCCCTCCCCTTCCCTTCATCCTCCTAAAGCTTTAAACTTTAATAAATTCTTTCTGAACCTTATCCTCTGTTACAAAGTCATAGGAGAAGAATCTGGGACCACCCCAAATTACTGGCACATTGGTGTACAAGGAACCCCAAATTCCTGTATCATTGTGACTTTTTAACAAATTATTTTCCTTGATTTTTCATTTCATGTTATTTTTTAAAATGTTCCTATAATGTGATTTGAGAATCTGTTAGTTTGGATATCTGCTCTAATTTGGGGTGATATCTTCTATTGACCAGCTTCCTCGTTAAGGCCCATTTACCAGTACCATTCTGTGAGGACAAAATAAGCTGTCTTTGGAAGTAGCTTCTCCTTTCTATCACTCTGTCAGGGAACTTTTTTTTCTTATCTTTTTATTTATAGATTGCATAATTATACACAACTAACTATTATAATTCCCCCCCAACCCAACATCTTCTCCCCTTCCCAATTAGTCTCTACTTTATTTCTGTGCCATTATCTCTTCCTCCTATTATGAAGGTCTAAAGTAGGCATTGTTAGGCTTTGCAAAGCCATGAATATCAAGGCTATGTTGTGTCTGGAAGCTTGTGTTATAAGGAGCCCCACCCTTCCTCTTGTAATGGGGAAATTGGAGTTCTTTGTCAATACACTAACAAATTTAGTGCAGCCGGAGTCTTGTCACATATGGTTAAAGAATTAAGATTACAGACCACCAGAGGGTAAGGTTTTGAGACAGACCATTAGATTAAGAGGAGGAGAGGAGAAGCTACAGAGATCTCCTACCAACAGTGAGGATGGAGCACATGAAGGAGGAGCTAGCCACGTAGCTATGAAACCAGGGGATCTGCACTAACCAGCTAAGCAAGAGAAAGAAGGGAAAATATGAAAGGTCTCTCATGATGAGAAAAATGTCTATGCGGGAAAGAAAGGAGGGTCCCCCGAATCTCAGCCTCATGGAATCTTACCAAAGCCCAGAGTCTGTTGACTGGCCATGAGGGAAAGAGTGTCCTTTGTCTCTCTTAGGTGAGGATATCTTTCTGCCCCAAGTGAGCCAGAGAGACATTAGACCTAGGAGAGTCCCAACTTCATCTGGGTGGAGCAAAGGCCTGGCTAAGGAGGTGCCAAGGCATGCCAGAGTTCTGACTGTGAGGTCATAGAGGCCAGACTCTGTCTAGAAAATCTACCTTCTAATCTCCCACACTTGGGCTCTTACATTCTAAGACTGTCTCTTTCACCAGCTCCCATGATGACTGCCAGTAGCCACATCTTACCCTGAAGTCTGTTTCCCACTGGTGTATGTTGACTATCTCTTGAAACCTTTGTTCCATAAGTCCTCTACTTTTCTTGACCTGGCACTTCCCCAGAGACACATTTCCAAAGAATTATACATCCGTAAGTAATTTAGTTTCCTTTATCATATTCTCATATCAGTGATTTATATAATTTGTATCTAACTCCTAATGTTTTAAAGACTTATATTCTAAAATAGGTCCCAAATGGATAAAATTTATTGTCTCTTAACCAAAGCAGAAATAAAATAAGTTTCTAGAGATTTTTTTATATAAAATTAAACTATGAAAATGTGTTTGGCAGACACTCTGCCAAATTTCCATACCTTTATTCATTTTAATAGCCTCTTGATATAGATTCAAATGTAGATATCAAATTCTATGCAGCAGAAAGGCATTTTTGTCTAACATGGAAATGTAGAAATTCAAATACGATGTTTCAAATCTTTTCAGATTTTAAAGAATTGGACTAAGAAGCATATTAGGAATATTATAATTTATATAAGAAAAATCCTAGTGCTTTGATTTTTTTCTTTCTCTTAGATGGGGAAAAGTGGTTAGTTTAACTTGAGGAGAATTGGAGCCTCCAGGCTGCCATCCCCTTTGTCCCAAGATAAAACTGCTGGACAAGCTTTGGCATGGGGGTGTATTTCATTTGCTGTAATAATGTCTTTGTATTTTATTTTCTTATTAATCTATTTTCTAAATTTCCTCTCAATCTGTGAAATGAATACAAATTCTGTAGGCTATTTTTATGAGCAGTACATCTTCTCAGCTATAAATATTTTAAACACTGAGTTGTTCTGACTTAACATTTTCAAAAATTGAATATGAGAAAAACATTAGTTTGATGTTTTGTAATGTTATTATTCACAAAAATAGGGATCAGTAGGGATTATGCAATGTATCTTTCCCAGGTAAATAATTCATCAATAAAAGTGATTTTAATGATATTTTCTAAGGAGGTGACCTCCTTGGCTTTTTTGGCAAGACAATAATTTAAAATCTATATTTATACTAAAGAATGTGCTAAATTACTAAAGAAAACCTTTTAATATGTAAATATTTTATTTATTTCAGAGAGAGAGAGAGAGAGAGAGAGAGAGAGAGAGAGAGAGAGAGAGAGAGAGAGAGAGGGTGTGCCAGGGCCTCATGCCACTACAAACCAACTCCAGACTCATGTGATATCTTGTGCATCTGGCTTTATGTGGGCACTGGGGAAACAAACTCAGGTCCTTCTCTGCTTTGCAGGCAAACACTTCAACTGCTAAACCATCTCTGCAGCCCAAGAAAAACTTTCATTAAAGCAGAACATTCTTCCCTGGGATGAAGCCTGTGTCAACTGGTCTGTGTGACTTTTTTGATCTTTAGCAAAAGGGTATGCCTTTTCACTCTGGGATGGATCAAAAGAAGACAAAAATAAAGAACAGATGGAAGATAAATCACTTAGTTCTGTTTTCTCACTTTTTGGTTCAGTGGTGGAGAGTTGAGCTGAGTGAAA
>PVHP010017762.1:0-33807 GCA_004024765.1 Zapus hudsonius | reverse complement strand
AAAGCTTCTGTACAGACAAGCATACCATACCCAAAGCCAATGGACCACCATCAAACTAGGAGTTAATCTTCACCAGCTATAATACAAATAGAGGTCTAATATTTAGAATATACAAAGAACTCAAAAAATTAAATTAAAAACTCTCACAAAGTGGGGAATAGAACTCAACAGGGAATTCACAGAGGAAGAAATACAAATGACCAACTCCCATTTGAGAAAATGTTCAAAGTCATTACTCATCAGAAAAATGAAAATCATAACAACAATGAGATTCCATCTAACTCCAGTCAGAAGGGCAATCTTTAAAAAAAATCTACCAACAATAGATGCTGGCATGGTTGTGGGGAAAAAGGGGTCCTCATTCACTGCTGGTGGGAATGCAAACTTGTATAACCACTATGGAAAGCAGTGTGGAGGCTCCTGAATAGGATGGATATAGAGCTACCAGCAGACCCAGCTATCCCTCCACTGGGCATCTACCGCCAAGTTTCCTTGCTGAAGTACAGAGACATATGTTCGACCTTGTTTATAGCAGCTCAATTCATAATAGCAAGGAATTGGAATCGACCCAAATGCCCATCACTGGGCAAATGGATATCAAAGTTGTGATACATAAACACTATGGAATTCTATGAAGCTAAAAGGAAAATGACATAATGAAATTTAAAGAAAAATGGTCAGACTTGAAGCAGATCATAGTTAGTGACCACACAAAAGAGCAGAAAGCCAAGTGGCACGTATTTTTCCCTCATATGTGGTTCCTAACCATGTTAAACCAGAACATTAAGGAAATCCGTCAGTGAACAGAGAGTTTGTAAAAGGCAATGGAATGAATTTGGGGGGAATGGGAAGGTGGGGGAAATGGAAGGGTGGGAGGGAGAGGGGACTCATATAGCAAACTAAACTAATAATGAATTGACACCATAAAACCCTAGCTTTTATTCAGTAAGCTCCTGAGGAAGCTGAGGGCATTACCTGGTATAAGGGGCCATGAACAGAATGGGAGAAAAATAACCTGAAGAATAATTGCTCAGGCCTGCATCTCCCTGTCCCAGTTATTGGTTCCCTCCCACAATGAGCTGTTGATCAAAGAGACCCATGAGGTCCCCAAATGTGACAGACTTCTGTCAATGCTCTTGAATACCTGCCCCAGGCCTAAGGTAAGACCCCAATGCTGAAGAAATCACAAAGTGTCATCAAACAAAACCAAGAGATCCTTCTAGATCCAGAATGGTAACCAGCTCCTAGATGGTAGCATGCGTAGTATTGGAAGGTGTTGAATGAGCTGCCAGGGGAAATTGGTCAATGATATTTGGAGAAAGCAGAGACCACTGATATACAATATAGATAGTTGTCACAAGAATGCTGAACACACAGATATATGGAAGAGACCAGCAAGTCAAGAAATGCTCATCTGTGCAATAGTGGCACTAAACTTAGGAGGGTAATCAATGGCTTACTGATTGGCTAAGAGATCCACTTAGTGACAAGGAACCCTTAACTATAACTGGGATCCGTGGCATAATCCTAGGGTGACCAAGATCTCGGGCTCCTAGTAGAAATTCCCACTACCAGAGAGCTACAGAGAGGCTACACCCATTAGGAGTTAGCTAAAATAGCAATGTCGTCTCATTTAAACTATATTGATCTCCCTCTCCAATTGAAATTCTGTTTTTATTTTTCAGAAGGCATTGAGATAGCCAGGGACAACTCAATTCCACCAACAAGACACTGGATGATGGCTGACATCCTGGTAGGAGACAAACCACACCTAGACTTCACACAGGGCCCAAATGAAACCTATGAGAAAGTGAAGAAACAAACAGGAGACCAACCTCCATAGCAAGTCTGATAACCCATGAAAGGTCAATGGAGACAGACACCAAGGATACTCATCACAACCCAGGGCAAAGATACAGAGATACTTAGATCTCAACAACAAAGCAGACTCAAAACTCAACCACCATGACTCAGGGAACTGAGCAGAATAGGGGGCAGATAGAATGTAAGAGCCATGATGGGGGAGAATATCCAGAGACATTGTCCCCCCCACCCTCAGCAATAATACACAAGGGGGAAGGAAAATAAAAATAATGAAAAACAGGCTATCTCTGGTGCAGTTCATACCCCCTATCCTATGGACAGATCCAGCATGTGCAGTGGGTAGGGGACAGAGAGGAGGGAAAGGGGGACACATTCACAAGATTTGCTCATACAATGTATAAACTTATTCATAATAAAGATATTTTAAAAAAGAAAAAATATAACCTAATACTTAAATACAAAAAATTAATTTACCATTAGGAAATTTCAACATCAGGCAGTCCCATGAACCTTAAGAATTTTCACATATTTCTATAATCCAATTAAGAAAATATTTCAAGACAATGTGAACAACAATGATCCTATTTTAAAGTCTGTTGATTAATCTGAAGCAATATAAATTAAAATTTAATTCTGACAAGACTGCATTTAGAAAAGCTGACTCAAGTAAAATCCTCAATTAGGCAGGAAAAAAATGTTTGTAAGGAAGCAGATGTCTTCCATTCACAAGCCTGAACACAGGAACACCACTGATGGCTGTGGCAATGGAAGAGGAAAAGACATCAATGTTTGTGTCTGGAGCTCACCAGCCTCCCCACGCCAGTCACCTTCCATAAGGTGGGCACTGGGGCTTCCCCAAGTGTACCCACAGACACAGAAAAGCCACGGCTACCTGTAAGGTCAGTGGCTCAGTGACTGATCTGTGCCCTCAAAGAGAGGAAGGAACAAACAACACATAGTAACGACAGCTAGAAGCACATAACAAGCAACTTACAGGGTGATGGTTGACTGATTCAAATTCCTCTAAAACAAGCAATTGTGTCGATTAATGATGAGTACAATCCCTACTTATTGAAAGGAAGTTTCAACAAAATCCAAGCCTAAGACCCAGGCATTTTCTCGCTCAGCTCTGCAGGAGGAGCAGGGCAGAAGCCGTCCTTACCTGCTCAAGTTGGCTGCAGCCGCTCACCGTGTTGCTCTCAGGAGCCACATCCGAGCACTGCTGCTTGCTCAGACCTTTCGATGCATCCTTGAACAGAGTGTCTTTTTCCAGCCAGCTGTCTTGCTTGGAAATTGGTAGCACCAGGGGACTGCTACAGGAAACAATGGACACTGTGGTTAGTTTTCTTCTAACATTGCTGGAACAATCAAAAATTATAGGAGACCTTGGTCTAGAGAGTTGTTTCATTCAGCAAGAAGACCCTTTTCAAAACCCACAGGAGGAAATACCCATAAGAAATATGTAAGGTTTTCTCTTAATTTCACTTTTCATTCACTTTCACCTCATGAAGAAAAAGTGTTTTTAATTTTAATTCCCAAAGAAAATGCTTACAAAGATACATTTAATTGTCACAGACCAATCAATGAGCAATGTAAAAACTAAGTTTGGAATGCACAATGCAGAATGGAACTGAACATGGTATTTAAGTGTAAAATGGACTGACAACAAGTGAAAAAAGATATAATCATGCAATTAATTAAAATATAATGGATTTAAGATTTAATAGTAGACTCATGGGCAATTTTTTGTGTTTGCAATAAAATAATAATCTCAGAATTTGAAAATAAAATGACCAAAGACTGCAATTATTATAAGCGAAATAAATTTTGTTATTTCCATACAGTTCAAACAAGGGAAAAAACAAATGAAGAAATGCTACCTTATCACATTTTTCTACAAGGTTCTTTAACAAAAAAGCCTACCTATAATGTTCACCACAAGCCCAATATAAATGTTGACTTTGTATTCTAACACTTTGCCATAAAATTTCAGAATGTATTTCTTCAATGCCACCATTCAAGCAATAAGAATGACTATTTTATCATGACAATATAAGAAAACAATGTTATGTCATGGTTAAGATTTTAATTAAAGCTCAATGAAACTATCTGCCTCTTGGAAATTTTAATTTTACCTAATTCATATACATAAAATTTACTCATTGTTAAGTGCAAAGTTCATTACTTTTTGACAAAATGTACATAGTCAATAACCACTCATATATACAGCTTGCCTTATCAACATCTTTCCACTCTTTGAAATCACTGTAATTTTGATTCTTTTTAAATTTAAAAACATTTAGTTGTTAAATCAAGACAATATTTTTAGGGTGTATGGCATGGTGATTTGACATACACAGTGTGATAATTATCACATTCTTACTGATTCACATACCTACTCATCACTGCCCAGAACTTGTTCATTTCTACCTCAGTTTGTATCTGTGACCAACACTGCCCCCCCATCTCTGACAACCAGGGGCCTACTCTCTGCTTTGACTAGACTGAATGCTTTTAGCTCTCCCGCCTAAGCCGAACCGTGTAGTATTAGTCTATGTCTGCCTATGTCACTTAGCATAATATATTCCAGTTTTCCCATGTTGCTTGCAAGAGATTGGGCTTATTTTCAGGGTTTAGTAATTTCCCAGTGCACATATGTCACTTTGGTCACAGCCCCGCAAGCAGGTGTCAGAGGTGAGGTCTCACTGTGCCTCTGACTCACATGTATTTGATGGTGAGTTATGTTGAGCACTCCTCCACAGACACTGTGGTCATTCGAATATCTTCTTCAAGGACACCTTTGTTGGGGATTTTTGCATGTTTTTAAAAGTCATGTTACTTTTGTTGGCACTGAGTCTTGTGAGTTCCTTGCACATTTGGGTTGTTTGTTCTGTATTGTTGCTTCCAGTTCTTCTGGCGGAAATTTTGCCACACAGAAGATTGAGTGTAATGGTTGGTTCTGTCCAGAACTGGGACATTTGTAGAATTTTACCCAAGTTAAGTTAAAGGTTAATGCTATTTCATGACTGGGTGTCTTGGAGAAGAAGTAGGGAGATCAGTGATCTAGCTGGGCCCTGATGGATGTCTACACAGACAGACTTATCCAGGTGAGAAAGCTAGTCAGGATGCCTGAAGCAAGCACCTGTACAGAGCATGCAAGAGTTTCCCCAGCTGCTGGCTGCCTGTGTAACTAGTGGACTCACTCACTCTCACTCTTCCTTTCATCTCTTGCTGTTCTAGGTCTTAGGACTGTCTTTCCCAAGGGCCAAAGAATCATCCCTTTGAGCAACAAACATGGAAGGGGAATTTCTGCTGAGGTGAAGATTGACTTTTATAAGGGACAAGGGTGCCCTTCTCCAGCCACCTCTGGGAGCAGGCCTCTCCCTGGAAGCCAGGGCACCTCTGGCTCCAGGTCCATGAAGTGGAGTTCTACCTCTCTGCCCAGGCTCACCTTCCCTGGAGCAGGTTTCCTGCAATGCTAATGAGTGATTTTTTTCATGTCTGTATGTCTTTCTGCACTTAGCATTTTCCTCCACAATCAAGACTCATTTTGTTTATAAAAAATAAATTATTTGTGATAGAAATTCACCAATGAAAAACAGAAGATGTAGGGTTGAAGTACATTTTCTACAAAGGCTTCCCATAGGGTAGACTCCATAAACATAAGGAAAATGAAAGCACTCTCAAGCAAGGCCTGTTACATTAACACAGAGGAAAGCATTAACTCTCACAGTGGAAAAAATCATATAGAAATATATCAGCAGGCAAATAATTTCTGAGCTCGACTGGATTTAGTAAAGTGTTGCTTGTTTTGATAAACATAAAGGCATTTTGTGCAGGGCAATTGTACCTGCAGGAAACAGGATAAATAGGATTTTAATTCTGAAAATGGAGAAGGAAATGTAATACAAAAAATAGCAAAATCATTGCCTATTATAACTGAAGCAAATTTCAGAGCAACTTAGAAAAGAAATAAAATTGACAATACTGAGATGTATTAGGTCAACAAAGTTAACATAAAAAACATATGATAGAAACAAATCTGAGGGTATGGAGTATGTGACTCAGTTACATTGGAGCTTGAAGTAATGGACCGGATGGATAGTTTTCACTATCTGCCCTAAATAAGCAGCCTCATAAACTATTTACTCTATAGAGGAAACTCAATCGTTGGGGTTTTCTGTGTCTATAAAATGTGATCACAATCCAAAGAATAATATTAGAAGAAACAGTGCTTGGAGAGACTTAATTAATTAATATTTGGTCTCCCCTCCAAATTCCTTAAATTTTCACAAGACAAATATTTTCAATTTAAAAGCCATCTTGGTGAACTATTACTTCAGTCCACAACACAAAAGTAAAGTTCCAGTGTGTTCACATGGCTGGATTGGAGTGATGCTATAAGCCAAGGAATGCTCATCCTGACATTCTCCACTGTCCACACAGGAAACACAGACCACTCAGGGAAATCTTAACAGGCTTACTCCAGAAGAGGCTTCTGAATGTCTCGAGGGTTGCATGTGCAGGAACGACTCCCTAACTGGGTCCTTCTGTCCCTGGAGACCACATTTCTCTCTGTCCACTGCTAGAGCACAGAGTTCTTTCCTCGGGGAAAACTGAGTTTTTGGTGGTTTTATGAAAACTTTGTAATTACATTCTGAATAATTATAGCAAAGCAATCATAATATTTGGTGGCAGGCTAGCAGGCTGGATATCCTGAAGAATCAAGAAGTAATCACAGTACCTTGAGGAAAATCCAGGTTTGTTTTTCTCTTGTAATAGCAAAGCTGTAATGAAATCCTCCCTCCCCCAAAAGCTAAGGTTTTGATTGGTTCTAGCCTCCTGTTCATATGCAGGACTCTCATCCTTTGGTTGCAAAATCTGTGGCATCTCTAGGCAGTATGTTTATACAACAGGCAGGAAAGAGATGAGAGAAAACGATCACATTTGTAGACAGGCCCTTTCCTCAAGAGAACGACCCCTCTCCCTGAAGCAGATCCAGTGAGACTGGTTAGATTGGCAAACAGAGATGTGATCTTTGACCTGGGCACAGTGGTGCACACACTGTAACTGGGAGATGAAGAGGTCAGGAGTTCAAGGCCAGCCTCAGAACATGAGCTTGAGACCATTTTGGGCTTCATGAGACCACATTTCGCCCATTCATCCCAATGAAAGTTGTAAGCTATGGCACACACTTCCACTAAGTGTTTGTTGTTTCATACTTATAGATTCTGACAGAGCTGGTGCCCAGTATTTTAACTTGCTGTGACATGCCCAGTAGACTTACAGACATGACACAGAGGTCATCCCAGGGGCTGGCAGGCTCTGAAAGTTCGTATAACCCCAAATCACTTGACTAGCCCCCTCTCCAACATTACAGCAGTGAAGAGATGGGGCTTTTGGAAGGTGACTGGGTTGTAAGGGTGGCCCCTGCAAGAGTGAGAGTCAGGCTGTGTTAAGACAGCAGGCTGCTCCATTCCATGAGGAATGGAACCTCTCCAGACACTGCACTGGCCGGTCAGTGCCTTGACTTCTCCACCTCTAGGACTCAGACTAAGATCTGCTCATCAGCCTCAGTATATGGTAGTTTGTTACAGCTCCCTGGAGACACTGCCAACTTACACCATGCCTACTTTAGAGGATCTAAGCTACAGCTTGTTTTTAAATAAGCACTTTCCTTTACCAAACACTGTGCTCACACTTCTCTCCCACAGGGGAAGGTCAGGGAGACACCGGATAAGGGGAAGAAGTACACAAAGCAGCAGAGGGGAGGCTTTCTCTGTCTCTTTAAGGAAGAGGGTCAGACTTAGCAGAGTGCTATGCTTAGCTGCCTGGCACAAGCCTTGTGGCTTTCTGTTAGGCTGAGGAAAACACTGGCAGTCACAGGGCCTTTACATGGCTAGGTGGAATGTACAGGGCTGGACCTTGGATATTCTCTAAAGTTCTGTGTCTTTGAGGTTTGGCCACCATGTGGGACTCTGGAGAGGTGGTAAACATTTAAAGAGGAAGGACCTACTGGTAGGTCATTAATCAGTGTTGCCCCTTTTACTTCCCCTGGTTTTCTGGCTTTGAGGTAAGCAGACTTGTCCTAGCACATACATCTGCCATAAGAAGACAACTTAGCACAAGCCCAAAGTCACCTGATCACAGACTGCAACTCCCAAACTGTGAGCGACAAGTCAACCTTTTCTCTTTAGAGGCTGTTTATGTTAGCTGTGCTGTTATTGGCACAGAAAGCTGCCTCCCACAGCACCTTTGGTTTGCCTAGGGACATCCACAACCTTGAGTCTAACACGGATGACCTATAAGACTTAGTCCAGCATCCAAGGATATTGGTCCTGGGTTCCCAAGCAGAGCTGACCTCAACCCTAAATGAGCGCTTAGCTCACAGGAGCATCATTCTGAAGGGCTTCTAACCAGGATGAAGAGCTTGGAGGCTCTTTACTCTGAGGACCAGGCGGTGCTCAGTGGAGGAGAGCTGACATTGATGGCACCATCACAGGTTCCTTATCAGTAAAGTGGGATCTTGCAGGCTCCTTAGGCCTCAGGTGTGGGAAAAGGGGGCAATGCCAAGATCACCTCAAATCTTCACCCTCGCTGCTTTTCATAATTAGCAGCCACTATAATGATGGCCATCCCCTTGGAGTGCACATCTCTCTGTGGTGACTGTCAGTGACATGGAAGGCTCACACTGTCTGCTGTTCTCTGTCTACCACTTCAGATCAACAGTGATTACAGAAACCTGGCCAAGTATTCACACTTAGAAAGGTTCATTTGCTTTCTCTGTATTACTCGAAGAGAACCATATGGACAGAAACTCACAGTGAGCTTGCTGAGCATCCCAAAGCCCTGTCACAGAGTCTCCAGATCAATCAAGTCAAAAGCATGCCTACGGGGGGGGGGGGGGGGGTTCCTTTAAATGAAGCCCATGTGAGGAAACTTCACTACAAATCCTATCTGTAGTTTGAGTGGGAAGAGGTAGGGAATCTCCAAGCCATGTAGTATTTCTATTTACTTATTATATTTGTGACACTGAGAATTGAATCTATAGGGTCTCACAAATGCTATACACGTGCTCCACCACTGAGGTACACCTGGGGCTGTGTTTTTATTTTTATTTTTTTATTTATCTATTTATTTATTTTTGTTTATTCTGGGTAGGATCTCGCTCTAGCCCAGGCTGACCTGGAATTCACTATGTAGTCTCAGGGTGGCCTCGGACTCCCAGCAATCCCCCTACCTCTGCCTCCCGAGTGCTGGAATTAAAGGCATGTGCCACCACACCTGGCTATTTTAAATTTTAAGGCAAGTTCTTACTAAATTGCTCAGGCTGGCCTTGAACTTGTTATGTAGCCCTAGCATGGCCTGGACTCCATGAGCCTGAGTCCCAGGATGACAGGCATGGGTCACCAGGCTAGTTATGACTTACTCCTGCAGATGTAGCCCTGTTCTTTCTCTCCTGGCCCTCTCCCATAATTTCCTTTTAAATGTCAAGCACCAATGATGCTGACAAGGACTTGAATATTACTTCTTTCACACCTGAAGGTAGCAAAAATGATCGCTGACAATACAGTCCTGATATTATTAAATCCACCCTATAAACAAAGGTTGTGAGGGAAATTATTTGTGTCTATATTGGAATGCTTATTTCCAAAAGATCCTCCTGAACAATATGCTAATAAAACCCTGACTTATTTCCTTTAAATGAAGCTGATGTAATGAGACTTCACTACAAATCCCATCTGTAGTCAACCATAGCCCTCACGAGTTGTTGAGCCATGATGAGCTTCCTGATGACTCTGCAGAGCTTAGGGTGGGTGGGGGGGTTGAGGACTTTCTCTCAGGTGAGAGGGGCACACGGTAGCACTCAGACTACCTTGGGTCACCAGTGTATTTAAGAACTGGAGAGACTTCATTTAGCAAGACAACTAAAGGTTGTGAACAACTATACCTCAAGGTCACTGAGCACAAGTGCACCTCTTAGCACTCAGCATTGCTGTCTCACTGGTCACATGTGTCCTGTCCAAGCAAGAGTCAAAGCTTTCTCCATCTTCTTTAACTGCAGGGCAAGGTGAAGCCCTCTGAGCACCTGGGATATGCCCTGTGTTCCAGATCCGGCTGTCCATGTCAGCTGGAGACCCTAAACAGTCTGAAGACTTGGGTTCCAGGTGCAACCTCCCTGTCTATCTGTGTCGGGCCTGTCACACACCTGAGACTCTTATTTTTAGTGCAGTGGGTGGATAATTATGTCTACCCACCAGTGTCTTGGAGCTTGATGAAGACTGACAAAATTAATATGAGCATCCCTTTGGATATTCAAATCTCTTACTTTCAAGTGAGCAGCAAAGGCTCAGAAGAAATCCTGACTTGGCCACAGCCTGTTGTCTCTGGAAGTGGGATGATCTGGTTTCATGAAATGTGAGGCTCTGAGACCTTCCTGAGATTTGTTAAGATCCAGAAGGGAACACTGCACAACTCACACTGTTACCATTTTCCAAGCACTCACAGAGAACCACTGCCAAGTGCAAGGTGACCCAGAGACTCAGTCAACATCCTCCCAGCCACTACCCAGCCCCTCTACCCACTCCTCCTACCCACTACCCAGTGCTTTCTGCTGATGCTGGGATTTCCTCCCATGTCTGCAAACAAACCATCTTCTGCCTGTGCCACAACCAGGTTAACATGCTCACAGAAGACCTGACCTGGTGGTGCTTGTGTCTCAGCTTTTAGCTAGGGAACCTTCTTTCCACAGACGACCTGGAGGTGCTGGAGCACAGAGGAGAGGAACTTCTTTCATTCCTCAGCATTCCTGCAGCACTTGCAACAAGGCAGACTCTATCAGAGTGCTTTACCAGATTTTGCCAATTAGTCACCAAAACAACTCAGACATGGATGCTATTTTCACTATCATGACCAAAGGGACATGAGGGACACTAACCATCCAGTGAGTAGGGACCTCACAAGGACAAAGCACAGCTCTGTGGACCCCCTCACCCAGTGGAAACAGGGCATGTGGATCTCATGGCCTGCTGGTACATTTTCACAGCCGGTGTCCCAGGACATTTGCTGTTCAGAGTGCTTGACAGAGTTTCCCAGCATGGGCATGGTGGACTCAGTCAGTGACCACACACTTCAAACCATGCCCCAACAATCCTTCTTCCTGGACTCCATCACCACCCTCCTAGGTCCTCTCTCTCCACATCCAGCCAACCAGCACACTGTGTCTAAGCTCTCTTCCAGCATGCTTCCCTCCCCAAGGTTAGGCCAGTTCAAAATCCTCACCTTTCCAACACACAGTGCGTCTTTCTGTCATGGTAGCAATTGATTAAAATACTTAGGCATTGTGCATAATTTCTGGATCATATCATGCATTGAAACAGTGGGAATGCAGGTCGGCAGGTACCGAATGTCCCAGGAATAAAAAGCATGGGTGATTAGACCTCAGAGGACATGTCTAGTAGCTACTGCCTGGCAGCCATGGATGAAGAAGGCCCTCAGCTATAACAAGGATGGAAAAGGCAGAGAGGAGGCTTCCGGGTGGAGGGAAAGAAAGAGCACAGTGATGAAGATGAGCAGGCATGTGGAAGAAAGCTGTGCAAGTTTAAAGAAATCCTAAATAGACTTGTCCCTCTAGATATAGAATCCTACAGTTCGTGGTGTTTTTGTATTCAACTCTAACCTGCACGTCCTTAGACCTGAGCTGAAAGCCCTGCAGCACACAGACCATGACAATGTCAGCTTGAAAACTTACACTACAAGCAGTCCAATATCACAGAAGAATCTCCCACTCAATAAATGATTAAAGACTTGCAGCTCTGACAGTGGGGTGTGGGGGGCAGTATGTCTACCAAATCATGCTGTACTGCACAGAACGCCTGCAGAACACTGGGTAAGAACTGATCTACACTGTGAAATAATGGAGTAAGTCATGCTTCCCCTTTTAAAATTTTGAGGAACTATATCCTGGGAGCATTTAGGAGAAATGCATAATTTTATAATGTGAAAGCCTAGGAAGGCGGAGTCTCAGGACTGAGGAAAATAAATACCCATCATTCATGTGAAGTAATGGCAATAGCTCTGGAAGAGAGCAGCTCCTCTAACAGAGACATATGCCTTCATTTACAGATGGCATCTGCCACTTGATGTGCGCATGAGTCAAAATGCAGATCCTGACCCAGGGCAGCTGAGGCTCTGCAAGCTCCTGGTTGATGAAAACACAGCTGGCTCATGGGTGCTACATTAAATAGCAGCATCAGAACTTTCTTAAAAAGGAAAAGGCTCATTAAGATGTCTAAAAATTTCTGTTTCTGAGGACTCTGGAAGCGGAAGTTAAACACGTATCCTTACAGGAGTCATCATGGAGCAGTTTAAACTTTCCCCAGGTGTGTGCTGTGAGTGAGTATGCACTATTCTGCCTTGGACAACACCATCTGTGGCTGCACAGTGGAAGTCCCACAGGAGCAGAGGAAGAGACATGTGTCAGCATCCACTGTCTCTCTCCTCTGGTTCATTGAGCTTTCTCATTTCTTCAGCTCCTTCCCCAAACTTGGGGATTTCCACTAGTAGCTGGAAAACAAAGCTATGCATAAAAACCGTGGTTTTTTTTTACACATTCTAGACTGCATGTGGTACCTTGAGGTGAGGCCCAACATTTGTGGGGTGCTGATTTTGATTCCCAGCACTGCAAAGAAGAGGGAGGGGGAGGAGGAAAGAATACTTTTTGTTTAGTTCAGAGCTGTTCAGATCATTAGCTTTTGTTCACTTCAAGGGAGGAACTAGAAAGGAAGTTTCTAGAAGTTTTTAAGCCACAGTGAAAAAAGTAGACAGAGCCCCATACACTTCCCAAAAGCAGGAAGGCAGTCTGAATAAGCAGGAGTGTTAAGAAATGCTGCTTTTGAACAATGTCTAAGGCATGTTGAATAAATTTATATTTCGTAAATTTATGCTAATTTGCTGGCTTATTTCCTATAGAAGAGATTCTCAATATGTTTATAAATATGTGTCCAAATCAAACACTATTATTGTATTAGAAACATAAAATAAACCAGAGCTCTGTATGAACAACAGATACGCTCTTCGGCTTCACAGAAAGCCTGTCTCCTATAGTGTTCCTGCGGCTCATGAAGAAGCCTCAAGTGATGGTCTATTCTCCTCCTCACAGATACAGAGCCTTCTTGAACCCACTCTAGGAGTCCTCATGTGACTGTCATTCTCCTCATAGGTCCAGAGCCTTCTAGAACCCACTCTAGGATTCCTCATGTGACTGCCATTCTCCTCATAAATGCAGAGCCTTCTAGAACCCACTCTAGGAGTCCTCATGTGACTGTCATTCTCCTCATAGATCCAGAGCCTTCTAGAACCCACTCTAGGAGTCCTCATGTGACTGTCATTCTCCTCATAGGTACATAGCCTTCGAGAACCCATTCTAGGAGTCCTCATATGACTGCCATTCTTCTCATAGAAAGTGAGCCCACTAGACCCCACTACAGGGGACCCAAGTGATGGTTATTCTCCTTACCGAAACAGAGCCACTGGAACACATTATAGAAATCCAACTCTCCTGCATTAAAGCTTAACTATTCTGATAGGCATTTTTATTTGCATGCCTTGTTTTATTTTTAATGACAATTGACAATAAAAGTGACTAAGTAAAATGTATCAAAATCAAGATTTATAATAAAAATCTAAAATGCCTAGATGTATACACCACCAGCTTGATTACTGCAACTTTCTCTCAGAGTTAAAGAAATGGGAAGAAAATGCAAACTATGTTCTTAATCATGTAGAACATATACACTGTTGATTTTTCTGTTTATAACCTGATTATTCTGTGATTTAGCCAATAATATAAAAACAGTGTAAAGCACTGGCAAGATTGGTTTGTTCTGTTTTACTTCTTAAAAAAAAGCCCCAAACAAACTATATAGTATACAAAGGTTAATTTTTATCTAAGATATCTTATTGGAAATAATTTGGTTTTAATTTGAACTTTAATTCTTTGCATTTGAATTGGAAGCTCATAACATTATGGCACCAGTAAGCTGAAAACTGTTTCTGGACTTCTACACCAACATCTTTTGTGGCTTTTTTTTTCATTTTCTCACATAAAAATGTGCCACCATATATTCTTCACCTGTGAACACTGCAGAGGGATACAGGATGTAGTGCACAAGGAAGGAATCTGACTCTTGGGATACAGACATACACCTGCCATTTGCAGCACTGTGATCCTAAGAAAGAGCCTCAGTAGGAACTCTAAATATGAAGCATGATCAGCCATGGAAATTTTCTGTATAGTGTCTGACATAAAAATAAAGGCCTATCACAGCACAATTAAACTATTAAATCCAATAATGAACACATCTCAGTGTTACCAGAGGTTGAGATACTTCTCCAGTCTTAATCATGTGAAGTACCAAATGGGCTTTACATTAAAAATACTTCTGAAATATCAACATGAAGCATGCTCTGAAGTAAGATTTCCACCACTTCATACAGGTATGCATCACACCACAGGATACGTTCAGCATAATCATCTCTTCAACTTCCTGAGCAAGGACCCCAGTCTTGCCAATGTAAGCCTTCCTCTACTTCTGAGAAGTTGAAGGACTTCCTCAGTGGATGCTGCCGATGCATCAAAGCATCTCTGATGACATGCTCCTTTTGCAGGGAGAAACTGACACATTCTTTTCCCTGCTGGAGGATGGCCTAGTGCCTCATGCAGTGCCCAGGTCTGGTTCCATGCTGAGTAGGTTGAGCTGAGAACAAGTGCAGGTAGACACATCCCTGCACTGCATATTCAGCTGTGTCCTCCAATGTCTGCCACTGGCAGCCAGATGGGCTTAGCTCCGTCTTTAGTGTTTCATCTCATCTCACACTGTTGAAAACCCAGGCGGTGAATTTACTTGCCATCCTCAAATACCCTAGTGTGAGACGTCATCTTCATCGTCACAAAGAGCAGGTCCAGAGACATAAATTCTTTACCATTCCAGTTTGAATACAGCAATTCTATTTTCCATTTGAAATATTTTCTTTTATTCTTTATTTACTGTTTTCTTATACTGAGATATTCACATGACATCTGATCCATATCTTCAAGATGTATAATCCAGTAGGGCTTAGCGAACTCACAATTTAGAGGTGTCATCACAGCTGCCTACTTCCAGAGCATTTCCATTGCCCCACAAAGTAACCCCTTTTCCAAGAGAAGTCAGTTCCACTGGCCTCTCTCTCCAGTCCTGTTAACTGCTCACCTACTTTCTGTTCCCAGGGACTTGTCTATTCTGGATATTTCATGTGTGTGTATAACATGTGAAGGTGTCTGCACATCCACACCACCCAGCACACATATATTATACATGGTGCCCACAAACAGAAACTCAGGAAGATAAACTGGTCATTACTTTATAAGCCAAGTGAGTGTTTCTTCTGCAGTAAATCCAGCACTAGAGTCATTATCCCAGTCACCCTGATCAGTCACATTTTCATTATGTTACCAGACCTTGAACACAATGGCACTTTTCATTCTAGCATCTGACATTTGTAAACAATGGAAGTATACTTATGTAGGACATACTTTAGATAAGAAATTAGATTTATATTTAATAGAGAAATTAATTATATTTTATTTCCTATTTTTCCTACTTTAAGATGATCAGCCATTACAATTGTCACAGCAAAGCTCACTGTTCAGCTAAAATCTAGGTGAATGGTTACAATACTATTTTGGGGTCATGGCACTTAAAAGTCACCAATCACAAGCATAGTACTGTTTGAAAATCCACAGTGCTTTCACAATTGTATGGCCCATCATCATCAGAAACTTCTTTCTTGTAAACATACTGATCATCAATATGGACATTTTAACCCTTTAGGTGAAAAGACAGACATACTATAGACTCTTTGATGGCAGTTAATGTTAGAAGGGGGATGAGAACTGCTCCCTTCTCCTGCTACTCTACCCCACTTACAGCTTGCTGGAAAGAGCTGGAAGGTCATGCATGGTCTCTTCACATGACTCCTCCTGTGCCAAGATAGGGGGAGAATGAGGTTCTCTCAGTTTTTCTTCCCAGGCAATTTCAGCTTTCAGAAGCATCTCCTCAATAGCATCTGAGGCAGCAATATCTAGAAACAAGCAACAGCATGGAAGTCAGGGAGAGCGGGTGGTTACAGCACAGAGCTCATCTGCTGTTAGTAATCCATATTGATCCATGCTTAAAATGAGAAAACTTGCCAATGCACCAAGCAAATCAACACAGTAAGAAATAATGGCAGAGTTAAAATTGTAGCATGGCCATTTTAAACAGCTATTGTGCCTTACATCAATGACATTCTTCATTAGAAATAAAAGATTACAGAGATATATTCACAGGATGGTATACAATGAAAACTTGAGCAAAAACTAAACTTGATCAACTTAATGTCTTTCTTCCAAGGTAAATGAATCTTGTATCGTGCAATTGTGAACCAAAATGATGAAAACTGTTACCTTCCCCAGTTTGGGAGATGCCCAAGAAGCTGCTAAGTAGGCAAGTAGATATTTAACCATGTTGCTGGAGTAGTGGTTCTGGCTACTGTCCCTCACTATTTCTGTTCCACTGGAAATCTAAATTAATATACCTGTATAGTATATCTGGACATATTTGGGCTGCAATATGAATAAAATGTATTCTCAGGAACTACTCTTAGTGAAAGCTGATCAATCCTGGGGACAGTTTACAATGAGGACAGCTCCCCTTTTCACCTTTATTATGTTTCATGGCCATGGACTGTGGGACCCTGCAAGGAAGCATGGAGAATAGGGTTTTGCTGAGACCGGTAGGCTTCCGGGACTGTCTCCTTCTGTTAAGGAAGTTGAGGAGAGTCTGAGGCCCCAATAAATCTCGAGCAAATCCTGGACACTCCAGCCCCCAGGCAAGCCACAGCTGTGCCCTGAGATAAGCAGGCAATTCAAGGCCTAAACTCAGTCCAGCTGTAATAACAAATCTAAACAATAAGGTTACATTTCCTCTGCTGACATCACCATTCTATATGTCTAGAGTCACATAGCCCCCTCAATTTATCTATGCAAGTTAGGCATCCAAAGGGTAATGGCCCCTACCAATCAACTCATGAGATGTCCACAGATCCTGCCCCTATCAATTCCCTTGCTGTCTATGCCCCTACCTCTGCCTTTTCCTCTATATAAACAACTTTTATCCATATAATAAACGAGAACTGTCCACTGCTGCGTTCTCCTGGGTAGCTATGCCCGTCTGCCTACCACTATCCCCAGAATGCTGACTACCAAGCTCTGTGGATGAACTGGGGTGTTAGTGTACAATGACCTCTGAAGTAATCCATGGGCTGCAAAGGACTTCTATAGATCTAGAGCATGGGCTGACACAGGAAGGTGTTAATGCCAGGGTTCTGTCACTCTTGCCTCAGATCAATGGTGCCATGGGAAGAGGAGAGCACTCTTATTCCTCACTAAAGAGATTGTGCTTCTATTCCACCAGAAATATTTATCTCAAACTCACTGATTGATCCTATGTTTGGTCTCCAGAACACCTCTCCCCTCCAAAAAAAAATCACAAAAGGCTAAAAGGAAAAGTCCTACTGAGCTCAGCACTAAATGAGACATCTATATCAACCTCTCCAAGGCTCTGGAGCAATGGAAAAGAAGTGGCAGAAAGACTTCTTCTAATTTTAACATGGTGAATTTTAATTTGTAGTTGTTTTTTGGGGTGTGTGTGTAAGATATATGTAGCATGTGATGGGATATGCAGTTATGAACATGTATGTACAGATGAGCATGCCCGTGTACATTTGAGAAGCCAGAGGACAACAGAGAATGATGCCTCTTCCTAGTGCTCAGAGGTCTGCTCTCTTGAGTCTTTTACTCAACTCTGAGCTGCTGTTCTTAGTGTTTTTTTTTTTCAGTAAGCAAGACCCAACCATTCTGTATCAGCCCCACCATTCCCCTGTAATACTAGGGTAATTACATTCATGGCCATCCCCAGCTGGAATATGTGTGCTAGGAAATCAAACTCAGATGGTCTCAGGCCCTTTCAGACCCTCATGCTTATACAGTAAGCCATCTTAATCTAATCCATCTCCTCAGTCCCCAATATGATGAAATTAACTGTGATTGGTAACTTGCTAAATTTTAAAAGCTAGAAAACTAATGTGGCACTATGTATAGAAATATTCAACTAATGATAAAAAGAATTGTAGAGATCTTCAAAAATATTTAAGAAAAGTGACACTAATGAAGACTTCCAAGCTTTAAAGTAGTAGGAGACAAGTAGCCTGTTTCTTTCAGTGAATGTATCCAATGCGATCACTGTTTTCAAGTGTGCTACTGAATAGGCACATACTTGGAGTGAGGAGACTCAAGTTAAATAACAGTGCTTTGGAGTGACAGGAGTGACTCTGTCCCCTGGAAGGTTAGTGGATGAAGAGTAAAGTACCAGAAAGTAGCACAGTGTCCCTCAGCTCCCCCACTGCCTGGTACCTGCTTCTCGTGAAGAAGGGGATTGCATGAGACCTGCTCAGCCACCCTCCTCTCTCATACTAGTGGATGGTCAACACTTACAGGAAAAGAGAAAGGTAGCTGCCCCAAACCTACCTGATGCCTTCTCTTCATTGCAGTTCACAAGGTTGGGGTTCGCCTGATGCATCAAAAGAAGTTTGACCAGGTTTGTCTGCAACATAAAATAATTGTGTAGGAAACAACATAGCAGACACTGAGCACTCAGCAAATCCACAGGGCTGCTGCCCTTGGGGCGTTTAACAGTCTGGGAGAATGAAAAGGAGTAACATTCTCACCAGGTTTTCTTACTATCCCCAGTCACTTGTAGAAAATGGCAGATATGCAAAAGTATCTCAAAAATGTTTCATGTACTAAGAATTTTAATAGAAAATTGTATCCCTTTTAAATTTCTCTTAGGTGCTTTACGGAAGGTCCCACACAACAGGATGTTTGCTTTGTTTTATTTTACTTTCTTAGTTCAGTCAAGGCTAAGTTGCTGGCACCATCCACCCATCATAGCCCTGAACATAACTTAAAATTCTAACCACATTATATAATCAGGGAAACACAACCTCACGTAACAAGAATGAAGAATTAGGGTTGGGGATTGTTCGGTAGTACAGCCCTTACCTATCATGCATGGGTTCAAACCCCAGTACCATACTCACACACACTAAAGAATGGAGATTAATATATGCAAAATGTAACAAATACTTATATAAAGTATCTATCTACATAACACTGAAAGACAATTATTAAGTGCTAGTGTGCCCAACTCTTAAAAATATGTCATAAACCACATTTTTGTGTATTTCTCCTCCAAACTATCCCAACCCATTTCTCAGAAGTGACCACACTGCACACAGATTGCTGTCTCCTTGTTACTAACTTTCCTTATATGCTCAGTAGATACAGACAGAAGTTTTTCCAAGCACCATGTTGCTTGATCCATACTTTTCCATCCTTCCTTCCATGGCTTCCCCAAGTATCTTGGGGATCTACGCTGTAGAATTTATAAGGCTCATGCAGTTTCTGGGCCACTTGGAGTCACACCATGTGACCACACACCACACTTGATCCCTCTGGCTTTCAGTGCACATGTAAGTCATTTGGGATGTTATTTTGCTTTGCTGACAGTGTCCTAGGAGATATTCTTGATTCTGTCTGCTGGTGCTCACATGTAGGATGTGTGGGCTTCAGACAGTAGGAGCCGGGATACAGACAGGCATCAGCAAAGTCAATGGACTTTTGTGTGTGGGTGGACTGACATCATACATCATTTTGTGACAATTCAGTTTATACTCCTCTAAATTGTTCCACATTCAAATGACATCATTATCCATAATTTACATGTTGTTTATATAGCTATAGTCTTCACTCTCTTAGGTTTTGAGTCACTTTCTTAAGTTGTGATTTTCTGTGGATTTGCCATAACGATGTTGGTAGTTACACGGCTTGCATGTTCATGTCCTGTGAATTCCATGCTGCAATTCTATCTCTATGCAAATTAGGAAGATGGAGCATCAGGCAGTGATCAGCCACTGCAGTTCTGTCTCATGTGTAAGATCCGAGAGTAGTGGGCGTTCTTTGGGCTGTTTTTCCATCCCTTCCTTCACAGGAGGACACAGCATCAGCCCTCACAGGAAAAGGTACCAATACTGTCATGCTGGAACACAGAGGCCAGGCCCTCACCAGACACTGACCAGACAGGATCCAATCTTGGCCCTCTCAGAATTCAGAACTCTGAGAAAAGAATTTCCGTCCTTTATCAATGTAATCAATAGGCATTTAGCTGTAGCTGCACACAGGACTAAAAGAGCTTCTCCCTCTCTGTGCTTCCGCCTCTCACTCTGTGCTCATAGCTGTACTGTTAAGTGCAGTGTTTTCCTTTTCATGAGAAACATCACACAGTTTTCATTCTCTTCCTTTTACCCGCCCCTTGGTTCATCTCCATCACTTTTATTAAAAAACTATTTTTGATAATGTTGATAATTGATATTGCATTATTGGAATATAATTTAAAAATATCCTATTTTTAATTTTCAAAATCCCTATTTATACATTCTCTATGTTTGTTTCATTAATCTCTTGCACACATGTGAGTTGAAAATTTAGCTTGTTAATTTTGAAATATTATTGATAAAACAAATATGTTTTTCTTTTACAATGTTAAAGGTACAAATTTCCATCAAAAAATTTTCTGAATCTCCTATGGAGCTATGGATAATGCACTATTTTCATTATCACTCTATCCTATAATGTTATATATATTATAATAAAAAACCTTTCTTTAGAAATCTTTGTGCAATGGAGTCCTATTCTTCCAGAGTTTCTAATCTTATGCTGCTCTTTGCAGGCACTAGGTCTGGATGAATGCTTCAGGTGGAGAGGAAGGTAATGCTGTGTGTCCATCTAGCAGAAACCAGCTAGATGGACACACAGCTTTACTAATCTCAAGCAAATTCCTTACCAGTCACTTTCCTGAACATGCAAAGTTGCCCTCAGGAGCTGGTCACAAACCCAAGAATTGTCCAGAACTCTTAGAATGTATGTTAGGGCACTTTCAGGCTTCAGAACCAGCATGCCCAACAACAGAGGGGAAAGCCCCAGGATTCCCTCCAGCTTCAGTCCCAGCATTCCCAATCACCCATGGCTGCATTGGGAAACTTAAAAGCATGCATGTCCCAACTGGTTCTTAGGAAGGAAAGCAAGGATTCTTCTCTTCCAGTCTCATATCATATGCTGTTGTTAAATCACCTGTCTCAATCAACACAACAATCATTACTCTCTGATCTAAAATACATAAGTCCAATTAGAATAAGTGAGAAACTGGAGAAAATAGAGGTCATGATTCTTCATGCTGGAGTGTCTGTGATATTTTAACAATGACACACTCCCAGACTTCCAGATTTACCTCCTTTCAAAAGTGACCACTGAATATAATGAGAACATTTTATAATTAACTGGTGACCAATTCCACGGGAAAGTACAATAGGTTATCTTCTAATAAAACATACCTTCTTGTAAGTCTGCTTTTCTATTTTTAGTAATAAAGCATCTTTCTCATGTGTCTGCACGATTTTGTGCTAAACATGGTCCATTCCATGGTGATGGTGTCCTGATACACTGACTAGCCACCTCACCGTCCAGTGAGCCCCAAGGATTCTGAAGACCTGAGGCCACAGGCTTCAGTGCTGGCAGCTCCATCCACTTAGTCAATTTATTCAAACACAAACTCACTTGCTGTAAGTACACCTTAGTTGCTTGTTAGCTAACTGCTTATTGAATAAATGAATCATTTTCTACAGGGTATTTGAAAAAAGAAGACAATGCTCTTGTTTATTGAAACTTCCCAGAGGAGTGCTTTCTCTCCTGTTGTAAGTGTAAGGACTTTCAACATGCATTTTAACAACTGCATTACTCAGATTTGATGGCAGATATTTTACATACTGACTGGTTGATCGCTGAAGCTTTTTAAATGACTATACATTTACTAGATGGAACATTACTCCAAATTAAACCAGCAATTTAGATACAATCTCCATGTACATGTAAAAGTCATCTTTCATACTATGGCCACCAAGACTTTAGTAACATTCCATTCAGGTTCTATATCTAGAGTTGAGAGATCAATAAACTGTTACCACTTCTGTCACATCCACTAGCATGCATCACTAAGAGATACATTTGCTTCTGTTTCCTGATGCAATAGAGCCCATTGAGATATTAAATTGTAAACAGTAACTCAAGATATATCAGCAATAGACAAGAGAGAGAATTCACTACCTACTTATTGTGGTCTGAATATGAAATATCCCCCACAACCCCATGTTGCACAAGTGATCGACAGCAGGTGCCACTGTTTTGGGAGGTTCTAAACCTTTAGAAGGTGGGCTATCTTTGGAGGAATGGGTCACTGGAATTGGGCATTTATTTTGTCCCTCATTGGAGGAAATGGGTCACTGGAATTAGGTATTTTGGTCCTTATTAGAGGAAATGGGTCACTGGAGTTGGATATTTTGCTCCTCATTGGAGAAAATAGGTCACTGGAGTCAGGTATCTTGCCCCTCCATGTCTCTCTCCTGCTTCCTGTCTGCCACATGCTCCCACTCCCATGATGTTCTGCCCAAGTACATGAGGCCAGGCCATTGATGAAACATCTGTAACCATGGGCCTAAATAAACTGTTCGTCTTTGAAGTTGTTTTCCTCAGGCATTTGGTCATAGTGACACACAGGTGACTAAAACAGAAAAAACTTAGACTAGTAATGGAGTCATTACTATGACCCAATGTGACCACTGGCTTGTGGGAGGAGTTTGGAAGAGTTTGGGGAAATGGGCTACAGAAAATTTAATGTGAGATTGTGATGGGAGTTCAGAAGACCAAAACACCAATTGAAATGTGTTCGGTAACACTCGGATGGCATGGCTTCTGTAAGAGTTAGTTCAGTATACATTCTCTCTGTGACCTGAAATGTTCTGGTGTAGAACATTGGCAGAAACAATTCAGTATTGCCCAGCATTCAGGTTGCTCATGGTTACTATTGGGTGCTCTTATGAAGATTTATAGTGAGCACCAGGAGCAACCAGAGAACAGAGGATCTGGCAAACATGAAAGTCATGACAGGGAAGGAATAGGTGCTACAGATCAGTGCCCAATACCAAGAGCCAAGCATTTTGCACAAGGACTTCTGCAAAGATTCCTTGAGGCTATCTCAGGAATTGAGCAGTCTCTACCTGCTGCAGGTCCCAAGATAAAGAATTATAAACTTTCCTTGAGACAAGAGTCACTGTGATGCCCTACACACACACACACACACACACACACACACACACACAGAGAGAGAGAGAGAGAGAGAGAGGGAGAAAGAGAGAGAAAAAAAGAGAGAGAGAGAGAGGCCTATGGAAGCATTTTCTCAAACTTAGCTGCCCAGTTGCTGCTTGAAATCATGTTCTATGGGGTCCCAGACTCTACTCAAGCTGGTATCATCCCAATGATGCTGATCTCTGATGGCATCCAGAATAGAAAGTTAAGGGGTCATGAACCCTTCTACAAACACATCAAAGGAATGCCTCAGGCAAAATATGGTAGGGACAGGATCCCTGAAGATGGTCCTAGAGGAGCTATGGAGGTAAAACCAGAATGGCAACATAGAATTGAGGGTGCTGGAGATGCCAAGAATGAGGAGCAAAGCCAAAGGTGAACCAGCCCAGTGGGAACCACATGGGTTCCACAGGTGAGCCAGCCCAGTGGGGACCACATGGGTTCCACTGGTGAGCCAGCCCAGTGGGGACCACATGGGTCCACAGGTGAGCCAGCCCAGTGGGGAACACATGGGTCCACAGGAGAGCCAGCCCAGTGGGGAACACATGGGTCCACAGGAGAGCCAGCCCAGTGGGGAACACATGGGTCCACAGGAGAGGGCCACAGGGACGGAGCTGCCCCACCTAGGTAAGGCAAGATTAGGCCACAGTGTGCCCTGGATATGCCATGTGGCTCCCATCTTTCCTAGCTGTTCTCCTTTGTCCTTATGGAATGGGGACAATCACTCCATGTTGAATCATCACTTGCTTGTTTTGATTATGCTGGTGCGCAGCTTAAGGTTTGCCTTAGTCTCAGAGTAGACTTTGATGTGGACTTTGGACCCATGTTGGAATTGTTAAGACTTGAGTGATTCTTCAAGATGGACTAGAGGCATTTCTGTATTATGGGCTGGTCCATGAGACTTTGGGGAGCAGGGGAAGAATATTACTGTCCGACTATGAACTGTCCCAGGCAGGCTCATGCCTTGCCTGCTTGCTCTACAGTGAGTAGTGCTGTTTTGGGAAGTTCTGGAAACGTTAGAGGTGAAGAGAAGCTGGAAGATGTCAGGCTGTCTTTATCCCTGCCTCTCTAGCTCCCTCCCTCCCTCCTCTCATTCCTGCCTGCCACATGGTGAAGATGCACCTTTGCCATGTGTCTCATGAAAGATATAAGTGCATGGACAAGCAACTGTGGACCAATCCCTCTGAAAATGTGGGAAAATAATTCTGTCAAGTTGTTTTACTCAGATAATTGGTCACAGCAGCATAAATGTAATTGAATTTCACTTTATTTTTACTAAATGTAGACAAAAACATAACTGACTTTTGGATTACCAAAAAACAGAATTAACAGGATCCTTTGAGGAATGTTTATAGTTTTTGATTATCTCTCCAGTGAGCCAACTGAAGCAGAGTTCTGAGGAAGGCTCCTTTCGTGTGCCATGGAAAAGTACATATTTTTATTTAGAGTAACACCATGCCATTAGAAGTCAAATTACATAATGATTATGATATAAATTAGAATCAAATAAAATTAGATAAAAAAGAATTCATTCATTATTAAATGTCTTTTTAGAAGAAATTAGAAAGTCGCCTCACCTGGCCATGCTTGGCTGCTAAGTGCAGAGGGGTCCAGCACTGGTCATCCATTATGTTGACGTCTCCGCCATGTTCCAGGATAAGCAACACCACCTCCTTGTAGCCGCTTGCACAAGCCATGTGTAGCTGCATCATGAAATACTTTATTATTCTTCCTTTGTAAAAATAGTCATGTTAATGTAGCTTGCCAGGTGATTTAGGAATTTTATTCAATGGTTTCAGTGGAGTTATTTATAAAACATAGCTATTTAATAAAACATTGAAATACAGGATTATAAAACAAGATAACATACATATGATTCAATTTCTTTGATATAAGTAGGTGTAATCATTCTTGGAAACAATATTCTGGATGTTAAGTTATCATAACTGTTCATTATGCTCCTTCTGACTCTGATAGCGTACACTTCCCTGAGTCCTTCCTGCCCCTTCCAGAGCTCCTGTCTACTGTGACCAGAGTATTTGAAAACAAGGTATCTCAAAAGTTTACATGTCTTGTCCTCAGACAACAACCTACTAACTAGCTCTGAAATTTTAGGACTGTCCCCTGTAAGTCATGACCCCAGACAGGGTTATTGAACTGAATGTGGGGTCCTGAAATGCACAACAATCATACATCAACTCAAAATCAAATGTAAAGTGAGTCCAGAGTGTTTTGGGAGCTGCCCGGGTTGCACTTCTGCTCAGCTGAGCACCCCGTAGAGACATTACCATTGACTCTTCATGTTCACAACTCTCACGTTGGGCTAATGTGTTTTCTTGCATCATAGATCCAGCAAGCAACTGGGAAGCTAAATTCAAAACTTGCAACTTTGTGATGTTGTTATTACCTGACCTGACAGATGGAGACCCTGTACTTTAGAGAAGTTAGGTGACGGGCCCAAGGAAGCAGGGCCCAGAGACCAGAGGCCACATATTCTGTTCCCTGTGCCCTCAGATTTGAAATGTCTGATGAGCAGCACAGGTGGTGTGGCCAAGTGGAATCCATTACTGCTCCAAGAACATCGAGCATTAGCACTTCAGTGACTGTTTTAACACAAATGTTTTTCTTCCTGTACTTTCCCCTCCCCACCATTTTGGGTCACATTCCAGACCAGAGGATGGATGGTGTACACCTCCACCATCCCCAGCTTCGTGCCAGTGAGGACACAGCACATCACCACCTGGCATACGTTGCAAATGAGCAGCAGGTCCTGGTGGTTTTCAAAATGGAACAAATGAAGGCCCAGGCTCCACATCTGGGGTCTGAAGACCACTTTGCCATGATTCCTCTACCATCATCTCTTGCTCACTGCCTATGATCCAAGAGCCTGGAAAAGATAGGAACAAGGCCACTGGAGTGTCTAGTCTTATGTTCTCATAGTACACTCGCTCATCACAGCAGGCAGAACCTCCACTGAGTAGAGCTCAGGCGTTAAAAGACAGACTCTAAGCTGCTGATTCTTTTTCTAACTTCCAAGTTTTAAATTTGCTTTCCCAGGAACATATCTCTTATTCAAAAGCAGCAAAGTAGTTGTGAAGATCAAGAGAAGTATGGATTACACCCAATGACTGTGGTGAAGCACGTGCTGCAGGCACACAGCTCACGGCCAGGGAATCCCACAGGATCAGCTTGTTTTAGCCGGCCAAGTGTCTATTCCAGCAATGTCCAGACATGTTTGTATAACTAAATCATTTCAAAGTTTAAAAAGGAAATATGGGCTGGAAGATGGCTGGGTGGATAAATCACTTGCTATAAAGTATGAGGACATGAGTTCAGACCCCCACCACCTACATGAAGCCAGGTGATGTGGTATTGTATCCACAGTCCCAAGGTGTCTAGGCAGAGAGAACATCAAAGGAAGCTAACCTGATGAATGCAGTGGTTCATGATGAAATGAGACATTCTGCTTCAAACAAGGTGAAAGACAGGGACTGAGGGACACAAGGTCATCCTCTCACCTCCATGAGGGTCAAAGCATGCCTGTTCCTTCCGTCCCACCATGAATATGAACAGAGGCACACACATGCACCCACGAAGAAGTGAATCAAGCATAAATGTACTTTATATTGACCACTGTGCTTTCCTGTTCATTGGTTTTCACACTCTGCTGACATATTTATTGAACTACTGTGTCTATTTTTTTAAATAAGGAGCATGAGTACTTAATACTTTAGCACTTGTTTCACTCAGATACGTGGCATGCTTGCATTCTGTGTGTGTAGGGAGAGGGACTCCCATCATGGTCTCCTGAGGCCTGCCTACCCCTAACACACTGCCATTGCTATTCACACAAAGGATGACAATAAAACATGGGAGCTTACAACTCAGCAAGCTTATGAAACCATCCTGAGCCTGGCCTGGGCCTGGAAGTGGCTGAGGACAATGTTCTCCAAAACGGCATTTCCTATAGATGCACCATAACTGACCTGCCCAGAGCACCATTGTTTGGCATTATAAAATATATTTTTGTTGCTAATCTTGAATCACCTCTGATTCTCCCTCTTGTATGCTCACCCAGAACTGTAGGGCAGAGCCTGCTTTCATAGACCACTACTTTTTCTAATTCTTGCCATTATTTATTCCTACCACAATGTAAATAAATATGCATTCATTTAATTCCTGGCCAACTACATTTTTCTTTTGTGAGCTGTGTCTACTTACGATTCCATTTTCTACTGAGAGATGGTCATTTTCTTATTAATTTCTATGAACTGTGCACACATTAGAGATACTAAGACTGAAAGCTTGTCTGTCATCTTTGTTTGATGAAAAATGCTAATTTTAATTTCTAGCATTGTCAATGTTACCAACATTTTATTTTCTATTGTGTTTTCCTCTCATTCTGTTATTAGAAGGGCATTGCTACATAGGCTGTAGTCTTCTCTTCAAAATTGACATTGCATCTGCTTTTCAAAAACTATGGAAAATTTAATGATATCTCCACTGAATTTGGCCTTATTTAAGGCTTGTCAGAGGACAACCTCAGATGTCATCCTCTTGTAACCGTCCACATTTTTGTGAAACAGGTTCTCTCACTGACCTGGAGCTTCCGATCAGGGCTGTAGACCTGCTATTGAGTTCCATGGTCTCCCTGTCTCTGCTCCCTGCTCTTGGGCTCCAGGTGCATGCTACCACAGGTGGTATTGTTACACAGGCCTGGGGAAATCATACTTGGGAGCAAAGTGCTTTGCTATTTCTCCATCCTCACTGTGATATTTTCAAGGAGAATTTACACATTCAAACTCAAGAATTTGTTTTCATATGGTCTATAACATGACACTTAAAATTGTATCCTTTTCAGAAATATTTATTTACTTTTAAGAAGAATATTTGTGAAATATATAGACCAAGACAATTTTATGTAAAAAGAGTTTTGAAACCCTGATGTAAACTAGAAGACCTTTTAGAAACACCACATTATATTTGGTTATTTTGTTGGAGTCTAATAAAAGAGCCAAAAGCACATAAAATGACTCCAAGGAGAAGCTCGTTCCCACTGGGCCCTTTGTTGGTAGTTTCATTGTCTGTATGCCAGTGTGTAACTGGTGCAATAGATTATGCCTATTCTGACCCACAGCTGACATTCCAACCCAAGACATGAAATTGACATGCAGACAGGACTATTTCCTTATTCCTTTCTCCAACAAGAGATAGAGAAGCACAATAACTTCACAGAAAAGAAAATGCCAGCAAGACAGTCATTAACAGAAAAGGACTAATCCATTCCAAGGCAATGTCACTGTAAAGGCCCTTGTTAAATGCTGTAATTTTTCAGGATTGCTTCCTGGCCTTTGTTCATCATCACTTCCACGGACAAAGATGCACACCAAGAGATTTAGTTATTACTGAAACAGTACAATTGTTGTGGTCTTTGATCAATACAAAGCAAAATCACAAGGAATGTGGAAACTGAAGAGGGTTGAAAATGATAGCCATTTATAGGTCGGTTTCCATTCTCTTAGTAGCTTGTCTATTCAAGTATTAGCAGGGATTGAAACATGTGACTTGTTTCAAAAATAAAGTTGCAATCTTGTCTGGTTCATAGAAAGAAGGCTCTAAAGCATTTCCGATTGTGTAAGGGCTTAATTTGCATGTAGCTAAGTAAAGAAAAGCGTCCAGGGGCCAACTGGAGAGGGAACTGTTGTCCTGGAAAAATTTGCAATTTGTCAGATAGACGATTTGCAATTTGGCAGGTAGACGGGCTGAGACCACGGTGATGGTGATGGCTACAGACCTGCCAGACCTCTGCCCTCTCTTTACATCTAAACCTCATATTGAGTAATTCAAAGGGTTACTGGAACACTTTGTTCCAATGTCCCATACATCTCTTTATCTTTTCCCTGTCATTACCTGATTGGCTAATTGAGGAGAAGTGGTTTATTAGGGGCTCTCAGGGCCTAGGCTCTGACTCAGACTCTAGTATCAGTTACTAAGCCAAGTAGCCAATATGCCATCCCCCCTCAGCTGCCACTTGTCAGTATCTGTCAGCCACCGGCCACTGGCCCTTCCCCTTGGGTCTTTCTGTGACCCCTGAGGTTTTCTCTTGGCTTTCCACCCACCTCACCAGCTGTTCCCTCCCTTCCTCATTTCTGGATTCTCTGCCACTTTCCTCCTGGGTGGAAGCCAAGGCTGTCCTACCCACTCTTCCTCTTCTTCCAGTCTAGAAGCCCCTCCTCCAATGCTCACAGGCATGCCTCCAGGAAGATGACCAAGAAGCCCTCAGAGGTGTCACCAAGCTGATCTCCTCACCTCTGCTCTTATCCTGTTCTGCTGGTGGCCCTGTCTGTTTGGTCTGACTACGTGGACAGTGCCTGGGCCACTCTGCAGTCTCATTTCCCACCACATATCACTCAGGAAGCTTTCTGTATCTGCTGACTTCACTTTGCCATTGTGGAAGCCTCTTGGGATCTCCACTTCACTCAGAGCATGAGCCATGGTCCTCCAAGACCAGTAAAGACTGTGTTGCTCCCAGCTCCTTCTTGGTCCTTGTTGATTTAACTTCAGGCAAGTGGGTTACCTAGCTGTCTCTCAAGTAAGCCACACTCAGCCCTGCCTCCTGGATTTGGCACCTCTCCTTCTCAGCAAGCAAGAGGACCAACTCTCAGAGCCACATGCTTCACGTCCACCCTTAACCCTGTGCACCCAGGCAAGGAGACAGCACAACTCCTAGCAGACCTCTGGCCTGCTTTGCTATTTCCTCTCTAGCATGCCTCTCTACTAGCATGCTGTGGATTCAGCTCACATAGAGTGTACATGACCCATCTTTTCCACTGACCTCTGAAGCCAGGAAAAAGTCTTTATGAGCTCATTCATTGTTTTGTTCGCAACATGTGGTCAGTGTTTGTGTCAATACACTAATTAGGGTTAGAATGTCGTTTTCAATGCTTTCTAAATGGACTTTGTTTTGTTATAACTTTCACTGTATTTTTATAGTGGTTTCTACATTCATAAACACTGATTTTTGGAAGACTAGGTTTAACAGAGTATAAATTTAATATTTTATAAATTTCAAAACACCATAAAATCATTGAATTTTAAAATCAAAATTTAGGAAGATAACTTCATCTAAAAACCGACTGTGCTTTTCCCCCACTTTCCTTTCTTTTCTTTTTTTGAAGAACCTCTCATTGTGATGGAGGCTGGCCTCAAACTTGTGATCCTCCTTCCAGCCTCTCGAGTGCTGGGATCACAGGTGTGTGTGGCAGCATGTCCACCTTTCTCTCTCTTTCTGGTGTGTAGTGTGTGCACAGACATGCAGAAGTCAGAGAAGAACCCTGAGTATCCTTTATTGACCTTCCATCCAATTTCCTTGACACACAGTCGATTACTGAACCTGAAGCTTGATTTTATATATATATATATATATATATATATATATATATATATATATATATATAGAGAGAGAGAGAGAGAGAGAGAGAGAGAGAACATACATATAGAACATGCATACATATAGACACACATATATATAGACACACACATACATATGGACACATACATACATAAAGACACACAATACATATAGACACACACATACATATAGATACACATACATATGGACATGCTCATATATATAGACACACACATACATATAGACACACACATACATATAGACACATACATACATATACACACATATACACACATACATATAGACTATTCCATCCCATGAAAATATTCCATGAACACAGTTCTTCATCTTTATCTCGTGTGTCCAGCCTCTCACCATGAGCCCAACCATGCCTGTGCACCTCACATGGCACTACCCAGCCTTCCTCCTGCTGATCACTCTGACCTTCTCTCAGTATTTTCCTCTCTTGGTTTTAATTGCATTTCTTTCTAATATTAATTTTAACCCAAGTATGTCAGGTGTGAGTAAGTATCTTAGGTCAGTAAGACAACCTTATTTTGGTTAGCATGTTGATTGTATTAAATTAATCTGAGTTTGATTACTTTACTTTTTGGTTACTACAACTGTGCCTGATAACAGTAACAATGCAATGAAAGGAAGTTGCTTGAATTTCTAAATTCAATTTAAAAAATAATCTATAGTTTGTTTCACTAAGAACTAAAATGAAACATTCTTATCTAAATAACATCTCTAAATTCAATGACAAACTAAGGTACAAAATTTATTTTAAAATAAAGAAATAGCTCATTGAAGAAAACATATCAACATATACATGTGACTCCTCTCTGGCAGGTGACATAGTATTCTGCATTTCCTTTTTATATATTTATGTACTTTTCAGAATTACCACAATGAATGTGCATTTCTTTTGTGATAAGAATCCCTATTTTGAACAATTATATCTCTCTTTTATGCATCAGAGTTAACATAATTCTCCATTTAAACAATTTCTGAGTCAAGCATATGAACTTACCAGTGTAACTCCCTCGTCGTTTTTCTCATTAACATTTCCTCCAGAGAGTAAGAACTGTCTGACATCTGCTAACATACTCATGGGTCTCTGAAGCTTCATCCTGCACAGGGAGGCGAAATCCACCCCTGAAGGAGAGAGAGGCTGGGCATCAGGACCAACTTGTCATGAGCTCTTTCAACATGCTCCTCCCTCTGTGATCTCCTTCTAGGCACCAAACATTTTCTCTCTTTGAATGTATTCAGTTTCTAACTAGATTACAGTCTACAAGGAGAGAAATGATCATTTGTCATTCTCATGATTTATATACGGCAGGCCTTCTAGGAATACCTATTTAAGATAAATTACCAACATGCACTACTCAGTGTTTTCAAGCACAAAGTTAGGTTTTTTTGTTTGTTATTTTTCTCAACAAAACAGCCACAACTAAATGCAATACAGTATACTGGACTAAAAAGGTGCCTTTCTAGAAACACTGGCAGAGTCTACGTGAAGTCTACAGTAGTTAATAGCAGTGCTGTATTGTGAAACTTCTTTGTCTTGAGTGTGTCATGCTGTGTGTTAGAATTCCAGGGATTCTGCTGCACATCTAAAATGATGTCAAAAGAAATGTTGAACTGAACATGTTACAATTATTCATGTCAAGGAAGATAACTAACGCTAAGTTGGACACCAGTCCATCTTGAGTAAGATGAAAAGCTCAGGACTCCCTACTGTCTGGTCACACCTCTCAGAAGCATTTATTTCAAATAAAATAATAAAAAATAATCTCTAAGGTAACATATCTTTTCACTTATAATTAACTTTTCCTATCATTGATTCTGGAAAAAATGGGTATTTACTGAAGGGAAACAATTGCCCTGCTTCAAAGTGAAGGTTAAAAAAAGAACACAATAATGAAGATGATGATGGTCACAGTGAGGGTGTGATGGTGGTAGTGGTGATGGTGGAAGTGGTGGTGTTGGTGGTGCCGCTCCTGCCTGTTCCTCGTTCTGTGCCAATGGCAGCACATTACATACTCTGCCTCATTTCTTAATCTGAAAACTGGGTTTCCAGTCCTTCTTTCTTTATTTGTTTGTGAGAATGTATTAAACACATGAAACATAAAATAGTAATTGATTTATGTAAGAACACAGTGAAAGTGAATTATGGTTATTGATCAGCCTTCTGGCTTGTGCAGAAGGTGCCATGTATTTATATGTCCGTGCTTGCAAGAAGGAAGCGGGCAGTGTCAAAGTAACCCTGAGTGAAATGTGTGACTGGTGCAGCTTGTTTCTCTGTCAGGAGCCAACTCACCTGAGCAAAAGTACGAAATAAGAGCACCTCCCCGTTCTTCAGTTTTTGATGATCACATCACATTGGGAGAACAGATCTCCCTAAGGTCTGCCATGAACCAACTAAAACTCACCCTATTCTCATGCCTAAGATTATGGAATTTGATATGATTTAATTTTAGAAAATGTTTTTTATGTCAGCTTTCAATTTTGCAGAAGTAGGTATTTTTCAGAAAACTAAGCATTAATTAAAACTGAATGTTAGAACAGAACTGATCAAAGATGAAAGACACAAATTAAAACATAGAAGCAAGGTATCACTCATTAGCGATGCATTTAGACTTCAACATAGTAAGGGAAACAATCTATTTCTTGTTCCTGTTATGAAACTATCATAAGTAATATTTTGGCATCTTATTAATTAAAATAACAATTTTAATCAAATACTATTCCAACTAAAATGTGATGTTTTAAAGATTTCTGTTGTAAGTTCAGAAAAAAAGAACAAATCTCTTTTTGGTAATATGACAGAAATTGTCATTAACTGCTTCTAAAAAAATCACTGAAGACGCCTGCTGCTCTAGGTCTTTCCCCAGAACTATGGTAAGACCTGCAGCTCATGGAGAAATCAAACTGGAGATGATCTGGAACATTCCATAGTTGTCAAGGTTGATCCAGGTGTCCCCCACAAACAAATGAATGTGTTCTAAATCATCCATCCTCAGCTGATGGCAGTTTGGATTTTACAACCTCAATGGAGCTGTGTTGTTGGGGGCGGGCTTTTGGGGGTTATAAGCCAGCTTCCCCTTGCCAGTATTTGGCACATCTTCCTGCCGCTGGTTGCAGTGCTGTGGCGGAGGTGATGTCCACCCTCTGCTCATGCCATGTTTTCCCTGGCAGCTTGTGCACGGTGGCAGGAAGAAGGTCCTCG